>VDFB02030598.1:0-13718 GCA_007258455.2 Sequoia sempervirens
ACAATGCGGATGTGTCTTGATTATAGAGCTCTCAATAAGAAAATCATAAAATACAGATACCCTATACCCAGGATCGATGAGCTCTTGGATGAGTTACATGGTGCAATCTATTTCTCCAAGATAGATCTTCGTTCAGGGTACCACCAGATCAGGGTTTGAGAGCAAGATATCCATTAGACCGCATTCAAATGTCACTATGGGCATTATGAGTTTTTGGTAATGTCATTTGGATTAACTAAAGCACCTGCCACATTCCAGTCCTATATGAATCATATTTTCAACAACCAGCTGTGTAAGTTTCTCCTAGTATTCTTTGATGACTTGCTCATTTACAGTAAAACTTGGGAGGATCATTTGAGTCAGTTGGATGAGATTTTGACTATCATGGGAGAGCAGTCATTATATGCTAAGGCCTCAAAATGTGAATTTATCCTTAGAGAGATACTCTACTTGGGGCATGTGATCAATGCAGATGGGGTGTAGGTTCATCAGGAGAAGATACATGCGATACTTGATTGGCCACCACCCAAGACACTCACAGAGTTGCGGGGTTGCTTTGGATTGTGCAGTTACTACAAGTGGTTTGTGAGAGGATTTTCACAGTTGGGAGCACCTTTAATAGATTTGACCAAGAAGGGTGCATTCAGTTGGTCCAAGGAGGGGCAGCGAGCTTTTGATAAGCTCAAAGAGGTGATGATTAGTTGTCCAGTTTTGGCGCTTCTAGATTTTATATAGCCATTTGTCTTGGAGTGTGATGCCTTGGGTGAGGGCATAGGAGCAGTTTTGATGCCATAACGACGCCCTATATCTTTTGAGAGCTATAAGTTGAGGGGTCTAGAGAGGTTATACTCATCTATGATAAGGAGATGCTCGCCATTATGCATGCCTTGGCGAAATTCAGGCAGTACCTAATTGGAGCAAATTTTGTGGTAAGGACTAACCATAATAGCCTCAGATACTTCTTGGAGCAAAGGGATTTGAATGAGATACATTAGAAGTGGGTCAACAGAATTTAGGTGTATGACTTTGATATAGAGTATGTGAAGGGGAAGAATAACGTTGTTGCAAATTCCCTTTCCAGGAGGCCTTCAGCTTGCTCACTTTCTGAGATTTCTGTAGATTGGAAACCCCTCTTATTGGTGGAATACTCTAACAATAATTTTTCTTGTGAGGTGATGGATGGACTCGTTCAGGATGACAGGTATCGAGTAGTTGATGATGTGATTTTCTATAAGGATAGGATTTACTTGGTGCCAAAATTTAAATTTAAGGAGAAAATACTTAATGCCTCACATGACACTCCTTTAGCAGGCCATCAGGGGTACTTCAATACATACAGGCAGATGAGAGAGAGGTTCTCATGGAAGGGCCTCAAGGAGGATGTCTCAAGACATGTCAGGGAGTGTGAGACTTGTTAGTAGAACAAGTTCGAGCTTTCACAACTAGCAAGGTTATTGCAGTCGTTGCCCATTCCTGAGAGGAAGTGGGAGAGTAGATCCATGGATTTCATTATGGGTCTACCCAAGGTACATTGGAGAGACTACATCTATGTGGTGGCAGATCAGTTGATGAAGTATGCTCACTTCTTCGCTATACTGACAGAGTACAGGGCTCCACAGGTTGTTGAGTTATTCTTTAGAGAGATATTTAGGCTGCATGGTTTACCGAGATTCATTGTTAGTGACCGAGATAGCAGATTTTTGAGTGCATTTTGGCAGGAGCTATTTAGGTTGGCAGGTATGAAATTGACACCTAGCACAAGTTACCATCCTTAGACAGATGGCCAAACCAATATTGTGAATAAATGGTTGGAGGGTTACTTGTGCAACTACATCTTAGGGCAGCAGAGAGTGTGGGTTAAGTGGTTGCACTTGGGGGGTACTACTATAATACCACTTACCACATGTCTATTGGGATGTCACCTTTTTAGGCGTTATATGGTTACAATGCACCATCATTTATGGATTTGAATTTTGGAGAGAGTAGAGCTCTTAATGCCAAGGATTGGATACAGGAAAGTCAAGACATCTTGAGGGCAATCAAGGACAACTTGCAAACAGTCTAGAATCAATAGAAGACCTACACGGATAGACACAGGGTTGAGCATAGTTTTGAGGTGGGGGACTTGATCTACCTTCCTTTGCAGCCCTATAGACATTCCTCGCTGAAGAAAAGTGGTGCAGAAAAGCTCAAGCCTCGATTCTATGGGCCATACAGGATTGTCAGGCATGTTGGAGAGGTTTCCTATGAGTTGGAGCTACCTGAAAGTAGCAAGATCCATAATGTTTTTAATGTTTCGTGCCTCAAGAAGGAACTTGCTCAATGGGTCACTTCTTCAGCAAAGCTTCCACCATTGGATGATGAGGGCCATTTGGTTCTTATTCCTGAGGAGATCATTGATACTTGTGAGAAGAAGTTGAGGAATAGGGTGGTGAAGGAGTTCTTGGTGAGATGGAAAGATTTTCTAGTAGAAAATGCCACATGGGAAGGTGAATAGATTTTGGAGCATCCTAGCTTACAATTGCTTGAGAGAAAGCAATTCTGGGAAGGGAGGACTGTAATGTCCCCTTTCTAGTCACCACCAGGAGATTGATTATTTTAGCCTTTATTTATTCCCGGGGCTAAAATGAAGAAATAAGGGAATAAAATATTAGATTAATTATTTATAAAGTTATCTCAAAATTGTATTTTCAAAAGGTGACGTTATATTTAATTAATTTAATGTTAAGTGACTAAAAAAAATAATAAATCATAAAGTCACTTAAGTGAATAAAATAATATTTTATTTTAGAAGCTTCTTGGAAACTTGGTGAAAATTCTTTATAAGGAGTTTTTGTCTTTCCATTTGGGCATCTTGGTTGTTGACATCTTTTCTACTTCATTGGTGAGCTTGAATGCTTAGCAATTTTCCTTAGGGTTTGAATACTCTAAGGTGTCGGGTTTGGTTGTGAAATATCAACCCTAGCTGGATATTTGAGGAAGTTACTTCAGACTTTCTACTTGTGCTTCATTGGCAAAATTTTGTGGCCCTTGGCCAAACTTTGGAGAAGATTATTGGTGGCATTTTGGGACGATTTTTTGCTACCATTGGGTCGATCAGCATCATAGAGAAGGACAAATTTATTTATATTGCATCATATAGGCTGTGATTATCTATGGAAGCTTGAGTGCTCCACTTGAGGAGTTTGGGCGACCATTATTGGAGGTATTCGAAGGTGAAAGGGGACTGCAATTATTTTATGTTAAGCCTGCACTTCTAGAACAAGGGCGACAGCTTTGGAGGGTCGATTCTTCACACAATAGACTTCATTATTGTTGATTGTTGTTGGACAAGTTCGCCATTTAGCTCTCAGTCATTTCAGCATATTAAAACCAAGTTATTCAATGTCATTTAGTGTAGTTTCATTGTCACATCAACTTGTAATAGGCACTACTATAAAGTTCATTGAAGTTGCATTTGATAAGCATTATAAGCCAAGAGTCTTGGTAGATTTTTATATTAGTTATACATCATAAAATGAAGGAGTTGCATGTCATTTTCAGTTTGTAAACACTTTCATTCTATTGCAATATCATATTGGAGTTATAAGGAGTTTGGCTGCAAATTGTATGACAAAATGTCCTATTACTATAGATGCATATTTTCCTAAGTAGAAGTCATTTATATGCATTTAAAAATACAATTTAAAAAATCTTGCATTTCATTCTGAAAGGAAATAGAAAAGAGCAATGGAAAGAACTAATAAATGAGCAATTGTTTGAAGGAAAGATATTACCAAATAGATTGAAGTAGCAAAACCAAGCACCACCAAAACAAGAGATACACAAGAATTTGATAAGGGGAAAAAATAAGAAAAAACCCCAATATTATGAATGGAGGCAAAGTGCCGAAAGAATAATGCTACAAAGAAACCGACCAAAGCTTGCTTGCTTGAATCTTAAAGAATGAGAGGAGGGGCACCTCAATAAGTAGAGGTGAGAAGGAGGAGTTAGAATGTAACTCCCAACTCAATGAATGCCACCATTCATCTATGTGTGTGCAAAGTGTCACCTCTTAAGGAGGTGGTTACAAATATTTCTTAATAAAGGAATTAAAAATAAGTCATCCTCACATGTGTGAGATGACAGAACAAAGACTTGTAGGGATTCCTTTGGAATATTCCTACAAGTTAATAAAAAATTACAATTAAAGAATAACGTTTACCAAGTAAAGATTAATCTTCTAACATCCCCCCTTAAGCTTTACTTGGGGAGGTTACATCAAACCCTTCAATGGGTTGTAATCCAAGATTTTTACAATGAAAGAGAAATTTATCTTTACAAAGAGCTTTGGTGAGAATATTTGCAACTTGATCTTCACCTTTACAATATAAAAGAGAAATTTGCTTGTCTTCAATTTGCTCTCTAATGAAGTGATGTTGAAGAGCAATGTGCTTGGTCCTTGCATGAAAAATTGGATTCTTTACCAAATCAATAGCACTTTGATTATCACAATATAAAGGAGTAGGATCCTTTTGAGGTAGACCCAAGTCTTCAAGTAATCTTATTAACCATAATGCTTCTTTAAATGCATTTGTACAAGCTTTATATTTAGCTTATGTAGAACAAAGAGAAGTAGATTGTTGTTTCTTACTATTCCATGAGATTGCACCTAATCCAACAAAGAAACAATAACCACAAGTGGATCTCCCATCATTGGGATCACCTCAGTATAACCTTTTAAAGAAAATTCACAATTTGCATCATAAAAGAGACCAAGATTAAGAGTTCCTTTAACATATATTAATTTTCTATTTGTAACTTTAAAATGAGTTTGTTGTGGGTTAGACAAAAATCTAGAAACCAATTCAACACTTTAGTTGTTTTCCAAATTTGCATACCCAAAATAATCTAATAGGCCCAAATCACTCATTTGAAATTGTTGATTGAGTTGAGACTTAACATCACTAATCAAAATGTTAGAACTAGAAGTGACAATTAAATCATTATCACAATATCATTTTCACTATGCTTAATATATAAATTTGGATAATTTTTACTTCTAATGAGACCATGAGATAGAAAGAAAGCATAGGCCAAATTATAAAATGTCAATATATCTAGACATAGCAATAATAGTTCTAGGTTTCCTCTCACTACATCATTTGTTGTATTGTAAAGGGAAATTGTATCAAGATTAATAATAAAGGACTTTGAAAATTAGTCCTAAAGATGGTTTTAAAAAAAAACCATAGTGCCTTAGTAAAAAAATATATCAATAGTCTTAATAATGGTATAAAAACCATATTGCCTTCAAAAAAAATAATGAAACATAAAAGTTTCAAGAACTTGATCCCCATCAATTACGAAAATAGATCTAAGTTCATAAAAAATAAGTAAGTGCATACCATCAAAGTGGATGGAAATATTTTCCATAGGTCCCAAAAACAAGCTCCAATGAGACTTGATAAAATATATGATTAATTTGCAAAACATATATAGATGGAATAAATCCATCAAGAAGGCAAATACTGCAATGAGCTTTTAATTTTCAAAAAAAATATAGATGAGATAAATCCATCAAAAAGACAAATTTACCAATCAGACACAATATAAAAACAAATTCCCTTTATCAAAACAACATAATTGTAGATGAGAAGGAAACACTAGGTGTGATTTATATATTGTAATAAATCAAGTCTTACATAGAGAGAAGGATAATTTTTCACAAAGTGTGTTAGAAAGATCTCAGAGATATATTTAAATATGAAGGGGACTAATCAAGCCACCTTGAGTTTAAAAAAAAATTAATATAAAAAAAATGTGATGGAATAAAGAGAATTGCATACTATGATGTGAAAGATTATTAAGTATAAATAAGTCATTTAAGACAATATTCATGCATTCATGACTACATGAATATCCCCTTTTCATATTCCAAATATAATTGAGTAAAACAAGTACACTATTATTGGGTTGATCAAGTCCAATAATAAAGTACTTGTGAAGTTATTTAAAAAAAAAACTTTTTATGTGAAGTAACATGTTGAGATGCACCTAAATCATTAACCCATTCAAAAGGTTTAGAAACATTAAAACTACATGTAAAAGCACGTCTAGATTGATTACCATTGTTATGAAATTGTTGATTATTTTGATTCATAGGCTTTTTCTCATTTTTCTTTTTAAAACAAGTATTTTTCCAATGACCATCCTTATTGCAATAAGTGCAATGTGGTCTCTTAGAAGAGTTAAACTCTCTAGGATCATTGCCATTATTATAATGAGGTTTAAAATTTTGCTTATGATTAGACAAGAAAGCATGTTCATTAGACTTAAGAGTACCAAACTGAATTAACTTAGCCTCTTCTTGTCTTAATAAATCACGAAAAATATCATAAGTTAATTGAATAGCTAAAGAAGGAATAGCTAATTGAGCATGAATATTAGTAATGAATTGCTGAAATTGTCTAGAAAGACACTTTTTAAGAATAAGATGAATTAATCTAAGATTATCTAATTTAACTCCTAGACCATCCAATTGACAATTTAAAGCATCAAATTTCAACAAAAATTCATCCATAGATTTAAAATCAGAATACCTCAAATCTTCAAGTTGATCTTGAATTTGAATTTTTCTTGATTCATTTGTACTATCATAAATTGTTTTGAGTTTGTCCCATGCTTCATAGGCAGTTGTACATGTCCCAATGTGAACATAAAGTTCGGGTGACATGGAGATACCTATGAGGCCAAAGGCTTCTTCATTTTTGAGATTCCATTTTTCGATTTCATCTTTGGATGCAGACGAACCTGGTTTAGATTTAGGATCTGTAGCTACATCTAAAAGATGTTTAAACCTAAAAATAAAGCATATATGAGTTTTCCAAGAATGATAGTTAGAAGAATTCAATTTAATTTATGGAATTAATGTTGACATTGTAAAATATTTAAGTGCACAAAATACTTTACAATTTGAAAAAGGAAATGACACTAATGAAGCTTAACAAAAAAAAAAATTAGTCCTTTTTGAAAAAAAATAGGCGCCCTTAATTAACACGTAAAAAAAAAACTTCTTTGTAATTGAATTAAATTCACGAGAAAAAAAAAAACTTATTTAATAAATAAAATGCAATATGCTATAAATTGTAAATAATCCAAAAATAATTAATTGATTAATATTTAATAAAAAATTTAATTTTAAATAAATTAAAAAAATATATTAATGATCATATGAATAATTATTAAAAGATTTACTTAGAAGTCTTTATTGAAAAGTAAAACTTCTTACTTTTAAAAGGCACGATAAGGAACTTTAAAGATTTTAAATAAAGTAAATTTAGAACCTTTTACATCTTTTCTTTTTTTTTAAAAACTTTGCATATTATTATTAAAGGAAAGATAAAGTCCCATTTAAAAGTAAACGGAAGATTTGATTTAATTTAAACTTGACTCATTGAAAACGGGAGGGAGAATCGAAATTTGAAAAAGGAAGGAATATGGGCGAGCAAAAGAAAATATTTTAAATTAGCATAGGGTGAATAAAAGAGATAGGTATTTTTTTTAAAGGAGACGGCTGCAGAGGGGTTTCAAAGGGCAGCGCAGGAGGAAGGAAAGCAACACAGAGGAGGCGATAGTAGGACGGAGGAGGATGTGCGGTAACACAAAGAATGCAGGTGGAGGTGCCCTGAGATAGGACCGAAACCCTTAAGGGGTTTTAAGAATTTTATAATGATTATTTTCTTAAAAAATTTGAAATTGATTTTTTGATTTTCTAAATAAATATTGCAAATAAAAGTTGATGATAACAGGGTCAAAGCCCTAATTTATTTATTATTTATTATTGTTAAAAAGATATAGTAGGCCTTTAAAAAAGATTAAAAAAAATTTGAACAGGGTTAAAAGCCCTTAATTTTTTTGGAAAAGAAACAGATTAGTCTTTTTTTGAAAAATAATTTTTTGTTTACAAAATGTAAAATATAGTGATTTTTTTATATATATAGCTTGATATTGCAAAAAAAAAAAATATAGATATGAAAAAATTGAAATATAACCTTTTATTTGAGGGTTTCTAAAATTTTGCAAAAAATAAAACATGCAAAAGTATAATGGATTTTTTCAAATTTAAATTGATATTTAGCAAAAAGCTTAGAAAACTTTAGATAAAAAAAAACTACACAAAAAGTTAAAAACTATGAATTGAAATTTGGAAAACAAGATAAACCCTTATTGGGTTTTCTAAAAACTTGCACTAAATGTAAATAGATTTAAGAACAAATTATTTGAAATGAAAATGAAGAACTGAAATTCCTGCACAATAAAACTATGTTAGAAAAATATATCAAACCAAAAGCAATATTAGACTTTTAGCTCTTCTCTTTTTCTCTTTGAGTGCCTCCAATGGTGTGCTTTTAAAACTTGGTAAACCTTCAACAATGTAGCTCAAAAAAGATTAGTAATACCAAGCTCTGATACCATGAAAGGAAATAGAAAAGAGCAATAAAAAGAACTAATAAATAAGCAATTGTTTGAAGAAAAGATATTACCAAATAGATTGAAGTAGCAAAACCAAGCACCACCAAAGCAAGAGAGACACAAGAATTTGATAAGGGGAAAAAGCAAGAAAAAACCCCAATATTATGAATGAAGGCAAAATGCCTAAAGAATAATACAAAGAGAGAGAGCTTCAACCTTAGCTTGCTTGCATGAGTCTTGAAGAATGAGAGGAGAGGCACCTCAATAAGTAGAGGTGAGAAGGAGGAGTTAGAATGTAACTCCCAACTCAATGAATGCCACCATTCATCTATGTGTGTGGAAAGTGTCACCTCTTAAGGAGGTGGTTACAAATATTCCTTAATAAAGGAATTAAAAATCAGTCATCCTCACACATGTGTGAGATGACAAAAAAAGACAAAAGACTTATAGGGATTCCTTTGGAATATTCCTACAAGTTAATAAATAATTACAATTAAAGAATAACCTTTACCAAGTAAAGATTAATCTTCTAACACATTCCTATTCGCTTGGTAGTTGTTTAGCATTCATTTTCAAGCATTTTACATCATTGGCAAACATCAAAAATAAAAACACAGCAAACTGAAAACCAAAACAACAAGTTCAAACTTTACATGCCAACTGCTTGACGAAATGTCCAAGGCCTAAAAATTGGAAAATTAGATCAAATTTTGCTAAGGACATCACACTCCCAAAGTTGAGTCCAAAGTGTGTGGGAATAATCCATGTCTGATACAACACACATAGTGTCAAGATCAACATCATAACAAAGCATTGATACTACCCCATGTTGAATAAATCACTGGTGTGGTTGGCGTAGGTATGAGTCCATAAAGATAAGGCAAAAGAGCAAGCCACTTGAGATGTGTCAATATTTCATGTCACAAAGAATCATAGTTATCCTTTGTTAAGATGACCATAGAAGGATGAACAAAAAAACTCATGATACTTCCTCAAATGAAAAAATCAAAGACTGATAACCTCAATACATGTAAAGCAAATCAAATGAAGTCATCTCATGAAAATATATCCTTTTTAGGTGCCAAGACATGTAAGTAATTGACAGAAATGTGAAATCACAAAAAATTGAATAAAATGTACCTGGGGTACACTCTATAAAAAGTGCATGTAGGGATCTGAAGAGCTCTAAAATACCTTTCCAACACTTCTAGAATCATGAAAAATAGAGATACAAGTAAAAATTTGAGCTTGAAAGAAGAAAATAAAGATATGATTTTGATTGAGAACAACAACAATTAGTAGTAAAATTTGATGACGAGACCTACACCCTTGGAAAGTACATGGGACCAACTTTCCGGTGATATCTCATTTGCCCGATTTTGACATTGTATGCCCAAGTTATGCTAAAAAGAAAAAATAGCTCATTTAGGGAAAATTAGGGCTTGGAGGGGTCGTATGACTATCTGTATTGTTGATGTCAACAAAATATTCGTGAAATATTCTCTTTTGATACAAAAAATGTAGGTCACTTGAAAATGTTCTGTCATCGAAATATTCTTTATACCCTCAGAATATTCTTCGTTTGTGCACTAGCCAAAAGAAATTTTCCATCTAATGGGATATGCAATATACCTAAAATATTTTGATTGTTGTTTTTCCTTTTTTACATTGTCTTCAATTGAATCTTTACACCGTTAGCAAGATAGAGGGGAGTCAGGCGATAGTTCTGAGGTTGTTGATGGTTGATAAAGCTGCTAGTCAATGTTTGACAGTTTTGAGGTCATTGACAATTGATAAAGTTGTCAATCGACATTAATGGGGCCCACAAGTTTATGGTGGGAGTTAAGGAATATTCCTTGCTCCTACTAAGCACACATGGTATGATTTGTACCCTGTCGCCTATTAATTTTTTTGCCTTTTTTTAATTTTCTAAGAAATTTTTCACAAAGTTTTTGAAACCCATTTTTAAAAAAATAAACAATTTTTTAAAATCTTTGTACCTACACATTCATTGAGGAATTTATTGTTGCAAGGGGATGTATAAATTCGTACTGCCATACGGATCTATACAGTCGAACAAAATTCCATATGGAGGTCCCTATTGAAAAAAATGTTTTTATCAACAACTCTAAATTCAACGAAACAACATGTGATTTTAGGGTTTTTGGTCATTCTAGACTCAATGTTGATGCATGTTTTGCTCTAGGATGAGCCAATTTTTCCTTCAAGGCTAGATCTCTCAAAATTTAGACAAAACGTCATAGATCTATAGCTCTGATATCATGTTGGAGTTGATAGTGAACCCCATAGCTCCTAGAAATCACTTGCAACCAAAATGCCTATCACAAACAAGAGATCAAAGCAACTGATTTTCTATGAAACTAAGAGATAAACGATTGAATCCACACATGCATTTGATATTCTTTATGCATTGAATAATAAATGTGAATACTTAGATTGTGAACTACAAAGTACAACAATGGTTATAAAAGAAAAAGTACAAAACTTAGATGAGGATTTGATTAGATTGTGACAAGTGTCCTAATCTCATGTAATGAGACAACTTGACCTATAAATATCCCAATCTAATAGTAAAAATCACTCCTAAGTTTAGCTTAAGTGAATAAAGTTCAATAAGGGACCTAATAATTAATTGATGATTAATTAATTATCAAGTGATGTCCTAATTACTCCAACAATTGCGACCGTATGTGGGTCATCCCACAATAAAGGGTCCCAATCTTAGGACATCAATTTTTGTATCTCAAATGCAAGAAAAATTAAAACACCTTTGTTTGAATGTATGTCAAAAATTACCTTCATTCGAAGGTTGAAAACGTTGGGATTAAGGTGTCTCAACCTTAGATTCCTAACATTGATTTAATTGTTGTAATTTAATGTATTTATTTGTATTATTTAATTGCCTATGGTGTCATGTCATTAACTGGGACCCACCGACAGGGTGGCATCCCTGTTGGAGGTGACTAGGTGACACATCATCATCCCAAGTGGACATAGGCATCCCACTTTGAAATCTATGACATATGACATATTATATGATGTGTGTCATAAGGCATCTTTGAATGCATGAGTGAAAGATAATGCACCCAAGTTGGGTTATGATAGGATGTAAGAGAATCAACTATTTTTAGTCAGTTATGAGGGACTCTTACAGCTGTAAGTGTTGTCAGCTATGACAGATTCTATGATAGCTGTAAGATGTGTAAGGCATCCATCATAAGCTATTTTTAGCATATTTTGGGCGGCCAAGCTTGGAAGAAGACTATATGCATGTTTGAAAAGTGTAAGGGGTGTAAGGGAATATTGAACATGTGTCCAAATGCATTTCTAAGGAATTGAAAATTGTGCCATGTGGAGTTGGACTCCCTTCACCTTCTAGATTCTTCTTGAAGCTTGTATAACTCTATTTATTGAGTGCCTTAAGTTGTAGAATGCATAGTTTGTTTGTAGGTAATGAAGTGTTGCCAATATTACTCCAAAACAAGTGTTTTTGTTGAAGCACTTATTGAAGAAGCTTTGTACTTGGTGATATGTTGTAACTCTTATTTCATATAATAGAGAAGTAGTGTGCTTTTGGAGGGTGGGGTCTTTTATCCGAATGGGTTTTCCCCACTATATATTTGGTGTCATTGTTTTATGCATTGTTGTTGTTCTATTCATTTATTCTCTATGTGCTTCTCTTATTGTAACTATTAAAAGGTGTTAAAACGATTTTTTTTTGTAACTCTCCTCTGCTTAGATTAGTGTAGGAAGTTATTTCCACTCACCTGACTTCCTTTCAATTGGTATCAGATCCTGGCCAGCCTTGGTTCCTTTGTTGGGTAGAAGGGTTTTTTGAGCTAATCTTTGTTTCAGTGGGAGTTTTGCATAAGTGTGTATTTCATAACCTTGTTGTAGGAAAGAGATGGCAGGCACATCTAGGAGGATTGAGTTGGAA
Organism: Sequoia sempervirens; assembly: GCA_007258455.2. Lineage (NCBI taxonomy): Eukaryota > Viridiplantae > Streptophyta > Pinopsida > Cupressales > Cupressaceae > Sequoia > Sequoia sempervirens. The sequence continues at coordinate 12,413 of VDFB02030598.1, forward strand.
AAATTTAATGGTGGTAATTTTGAGTTGTGGAAGCTCAAAATGGAAGACATGTTAGTAGATCGAGACTTATGGCTTGCAATTTCTAGAACCAAACCTTCGGTCATGAAACAAGAGAATTGGAATCTCATGGATAGGAAAGCCAAGGGTCTTATTAGACTTTGTTTGGCTTATTTCGTTCTCTTGAATATCCATGAAGAGAAAAATTATGCTTCTCTTTGGAAGCAGCTTGGTGATTCTATCAGGCTAAATTCGTGGTAAACAAGCTTTTCCTAAGAAAGAAGATGTATTCTTTGAAAATAGAAGATGGAGGATCCGTTGCAGATCACCTGAACTCTTTTAACATGTTGGTTGAACAACTGGGTTCTGTTGGAGACAAAATAGATGAACAAGACCGTTGCATGCTCCTTTTGTGTTCGTTGTCAGACTCTTGGGTCACCTGGTAATGGCTATTGGAAGAACTACTTCCACCTTCAAGATGGATGAGGTTGTTGCCTTATTACTATATGAGGAGATGTGGAGGAAGTCTTTTGAGATGGCCAAGGAGGCCCTTGCAGTCCGTGGAAAACCAAAAGAGAGAAGCAAAAAGAAAGACAAGAAATCTAAGTCAAAGTCTCCTAGTAAGAAGTCCAAGGAAAAATGTTGGAATTGTGGTGAAGTTGGTCACATTTGAAAAGGTTGCAAGAAGGAGAAGAAGAAGAAGAAAAACAAGCCTTTCTCCAATTTTGAATATGAGAAATCATCCCAAGATGATGGAGAAGCATTTATTGTAGCCTTGGTAGCCCATGCATTAGATGATGTGTGGTTGATAGACTCGGGTGCATCCTTTCACATGACTTCTCATAGAGATTGGTTCTTGAAGTATGAGGAGTACAATGGCGGAGAGGTGTACCTAGGTGATGACTCTCACTTGAAGATTCTTGGTCATGGAAGATTCAAAATCCAATTTCATGATGGAAGTGTGAAGAGGATTGATGGTGTCTTGCATATCCCGAGTTTGGCACAAAACTTGCTTTTTGTAAGTAAACTGAATGATTCAGGAGTGCAAGTTGTTTTCTCTGGTAGAGGATGCAAGATGACAAGAGGATCTATGGTGTTGGCTAAGGGAGTTCATATTGGTACTCTTTTTTAGTTTGATGCATGCAATGTATAGTGCAATAGTTCTTTTGATGTACCATAGAAGAGACCTTTGGAGTCTTCATCCTCACCATCAGATTGTGCAAAGAAGAAGCATGTTGTAGCTACATTCGATGGTCATGCATTTTGGGTACCTAAGGGTGCTCATTCTATAGAAATGAAGCTTCCTATA
>VDFB02030599.1:0-24633 GCA_007258455.2 Sequoia sempervirens
CATTCAAAACTTGTTCCACTATGAAAACTCATTACAATATAATCAGATTCTGATCATCCAGATCGCACTATGGCGCAGGAGAGAGCATAAGTCTGATATCCTAGACTCTTCTAAGACTCTTTCAAATCTCCAACTCAGTATCATCTCAAAGATAACACAGAACAATGGTCTGATAATGCAACAGAAGCAATCCAGCGGATTAAAGCAAAATGTCAACAACTTCCAGCACTCCACAATCCAGTTGACAATCTTCCGTTATATTTGTATATTGATGCTTCTGACAAAACTTGGTCAGCTGTGTTAATACAGGAACAGGGATCTGGAGAAAAAGATGTATGTGGATATAGATATAGATGGAACATTCACAGTCTCAAGCAAGATACCACATATATGAAAAGAAATTTTAGCGATAAAAAATGGCATCAAAAAAAAATCAAGATCTTCTTAAAGCCAGTCCATTTTACTGTTCGCACAGACAGCCAGCCTATGAGAAATCTGTTAACTAAAAAACCAGATGAAGACATAGCTCAAGGTCGAATTGCTAGATGGTATTTTGAGTTTCAAGGATATGATTTTAATATAGAATGGATAAAAGGTGAACTCAACCCTCTTGCAGATTCTCTTACCAGAGAAATGGCCTGTTCTATCTATACTGACCTTGAATTTCAACGATGTGAATATTACAGACCAGATGGAGCAGCTATGTATATTGCAGATTTCGGCCAGGGGAATATTCAAATTCTTCCCTCACTTCCTAAAGATATTATAATTGTCTTATTAGAAAGTTATTTTCTAAACAGATGGCTAATATATCTCCGAAGGCATATAGAATATCAATTTAACCATGTCATTTTAGATCCTGAAGAAGAAGATGGATTCAAAAGAGAAATCGGGATGAAATTCGCCCCTATCAGCTATTGGTGTGGAAGACAGATGATTCATATCAGAATTAGAGGACTGTTTGGTATGAATTGGTCTAAAAGGAGTAAAATGAATTTATTAAAATTAATCAAATTTGGTTTAATTACTCGTATCTCTTTACACCAAGATAATTTTGAAGATTATGCTGATCTAGTTGGTGGCAGGTTCAAAGAAGATATGGAACAATTATTTGAAATCTTACATCCTGGTTTGACTCATGTAATCTGTGATGGTCTTACAGATTATTTAGAAACTTATCCTCGCAATGGTTATTACTTTCCCAGGATCGAATACTATCCTCTGGAGCACAATTGGAAAGCTGAAGTTAGGATTCAAAACTGTGAAGTCACTCTTAGACCAGCTTTGCTTGCAGCCAGAATAGAAAAGGATATAGCTTACTCAAATGACTACATGGTACAGATTGATTACGCCTTCAATGCCACTCAGGAAGATTGGGAAAAAGCTTGCACAGAGCTACCAGACGATCTTTTAGATCCTATTCCCTTTGGAAGCTAGCATACGGGCTTGTCTATGCCGTGAGGTCACCCACGTTAAGCTGTGACAGATAGGATGCTACCTATCCACAAAAAAGAAAAACCCATAGTGACTTTTGGGTGTAAAGTCATCGTGTACGTGACACGAGTCCTAATCACGGTTGTTGAAGATTCCTTGCTCACGCCTTTTATAATGGCTACAGGAATTCTTGTCGGTTGGTTCTTATCCACGTTCATGTACCTACCCTTATGGCGGTGCTACGGATAAGATGCTTTTTGTTGGCACTCTTCTATTGGCGGATTTCAAAATATTATGAAGAGAAGGTTAAAGTTCCGCTCCGATGGAATCAGTCTTTTGCTATAAAAGGACCTCGGAGACGCCTATCTCAACACACTGAGTTGGAGATTTGAAAGAGTCTTAGAAGAGTCTAGGATATCAGACTTATGCTCTCTCCTGCGCCATAGTGCGATCTGGATGATCAGAATCTGATTATATTGTAATGAGTTTTCAAAGTGGAACAAGTTTCGAATGTAAAATCTGTTTATTCCTTTTCTGTCTTATCTGTGTAATCTGTGTAATTGGATTTGGTATCTATCATGTTTGTTTCCAGAACTCTTGTTAAAAAGGTTTAAATTAGTATTCCGCAAATTGGTATCAGAGCATTAAATGAGATAATTCTTCCATTTAATTATCCATTTCCTTTCAGTTCAGAATTAATCCGAAGAGCTGCAAATAAAAAGATATTCTCAAAGTTTGATTGCAAATCAGGCTTTTGGCAGGTCAAGGTAAAGGAATCTGACAGGTATAAAACAGCATTCTCAGTCCCTCAAGGATTAGCTGAAGACAGGAGAATTATCCAGTATCATCTCAAGGATAACACAGAACAATGGTCTGATAATGCAACAGAAGCAATCCAGCGGATTAAAGCAAAATGTCAACAACTTCCAGCACTCCACAATCCAGTTGACAATCTTCCGTTATATTTGTATACTGATGCTTCTGACAAAACTTGGTCAGCTGTGTTAATACAGGAACAGGGATCTGGAGAAAAAGATGTATGTGGATATAGATCTGGAACATTCACAGATACTCAAGCAAGATACCACATATATGAGAAAGAAATTTTAGCAGTAAAAAATGGCATCAAAAAATTCAAGATCTTCTTAAAGCCAGTCCATTTTACTGTTCGCACAGACAGCCAGCCTATGAGAAATCTGTTAACTAAAAAACCAGATGAAGACATAGCTCAAGGTCGAATTGCTAGATGGTATTTTGAGTTTCAAGGATATGATTTTAATATAGAATGGATAAAAGGTGAACTCAACCCTCTTGCAGATTCTCTTACCAGAGAAATGGCCTGTTCTATCTATACTGACCTTGAATTTCAAGGATGTGAATATTACAGACCAGATGGAGCAGCTATGTATATTGCAGATTTCGGCCAGGGGAATATTCAAATTCTTCCCTCACTTCCTAAAGATATTATAATTGTCTTATTAGAAAGTTATTTTCTAAACAGATGGCTAATATATCTCCGAAGGCATATAGAATATCAATTTAACCATGTCATTTTAGATCCTGAAGAAGAAGATGGATTCAAAAGAGAAATCGGGATGGAATTTGCCCCTATCAGCTATTGGTGTGGAAGACAGATGATTCATATCAGAATTAGAGGACTGTTTGGTATGAATTGGTCTAAAAGGAGTAAAATGAATTTATTAAAATTAATCAAATTTGGTTTAATTACTCGTATCTCTTTACACCAAGATAATTTTGAAGATTATGCTGATCTAGTTGGTGGCAGGTTCAAAGAAGATATGGAACAATTCTTTGAAATCTTACATCCTGGTTTGACTCATGTAATCTGTGATGGTCTTACAGATTATTTAGAAACTTATCCTCACAATGGTTATTACTTTCCCAGGATCGAATACTATCCTCTGGAGCACAATTGGAAAGCTGAAGTTAGGATTCAAAACTGTGAAGTCACTCTTAGACCAGCTTTGCTTGTAGCCAGAATAGAAAAGGATATAGCTTACTCAAATGACTACATGGTACAGATTGATTACGCCTTCAATGCCACTCAGGAAGATTGGGAAAAAGCTTGCACAGAGCTACCAGACGATCTTTTAGATCCTATTCCCTTTGGAAGCTAGCATACGGGCTTGTCTATGCCGTGAGGTCACCCACGTTAAGCTGTGACAGATAGGATGCTACCTATCCACAAAAAAGCAAAACCCATAGTGACTTTTGGGTGTAAAGTCATCGTGTACGTGACACGAGTCCTAATCACGGTTGTTGAAGATTCCTTGCTCACGCCTTTTATAATGGCTACAGGAATTCTTGTCGGTTGGTTCTTATCCACGTTCATGTACCTACCCTTATGGCGGTGCTACGGATAAGATGCTTTTTGTTGGAACTCTTCTATTGGCGGATTTCAAAATATTATGAAGAGAAGGTTAAAGTTCCGCTCCGATGGAATCAGTCTTTTGCTATAAAAGGACCTCGGAGACGCCTATCTCAACACACTGAGTTGGAGATTTGAAAGAGTCTTAGAAGAGTCTAGGATATCAGACTTATGCTCTCTCCTGCGCCATAGTGCGATCTGGATGATCAGAATCTGATTATATTGTAATAAGTTTTCAAAGTGGAACAAGTTTCGAATGTAAAATCTGTTTATTCCTTTTCTGTCTTATCTGTGTAATCTGTGTAATTGGATTTGGTATCTATCATTTTTGTTTCCATAACTCTTGTTAAAAAGGTTTAAATTAGTATTCCGCAAATTGGTATCAGAGCCATAGAGTCATAGAATCATATAATGCCTGTGTCTATTGAGACAAGAGTAAAGATGGATTCATGTGAATTCCGGTAGACTCCAAAGCAATGAAACACAAAGGAAAAATGACCAACAAAATTCAAAGATGAACCCCGTAGTATTAGGTTTGGTCTGCAATTGATGGAGTGTGCCCATTCTCTTTCCTAAGCTTAAATTATAGTGTTTGTCTAGTCGGATTGGTAGTATACAATATTCCCCCATGGATGAGTGTTAGAAAGGAGCACCTTATGTTGACTCTCATTGTTCTAGGAAAACATCAAGTTAAAAACATGGATGTTTATTTTGCGCCTTTTATTGATGAGATGCAATTGCTATGGAAAGGCATAAGAATGTATGACATATCACATCCTCCATCAAATAGGTCCTTCATGTTGTATGGTGTGCTATGTTGGACTATTCATGATTTCCCAGGACTTGGTGTTTGTTATGGTAAGATAAAATATTTACGTATTTACATTCATAATTTATTTTCATACCAACTTTCATACTTAGTTTTTTACTATTTTTTTTATGTTATTAACTTTACTTATTGAATTTCAGGGATTCAAACAAAGGGGATATTTGCATGTCCAAGATGTGCAAAAAAAATTCAAGGGCGGTATTCTAAAGATCTACATAAATTTATTTATGCAAACAACATGGTTTTTCTACCACTAGATCATAGGTTTAGAAATTGCCTAAGGAATCAATTTGATGGAAAAGTTGAAAATAGAGGCCCTTCCATGATTGTGGGTCCAGGTGATTGGCTTAAGAAGTATGAAGATGCTGAATTGAAAGCTTGGGAGGATTTTTTTGATCGGGGTAATTCAATTGAAGAACCAGAACAAGTTGTAGTTAATATACCAGAAGGAATGAAAAGGAAATCCATATTTTATGAGCTCACTTACTGGAAGGATCTATTAATATCTCACCTATTAGATCATATGCACATCTTCAAAAATATCCCAGATTCTATATTTCGATACATATCAGGCAAAGAGAAGGACACCTTGTCTTCAAGGAGAGATTTCTCTTTCGCGTACCAAATTTGATAGAAAACATTTGTGGCCAATCAGGGAAAATGAAACATATGCAGAAGCTCGATGGATTTAAAAAAAAAAGAGCTAGACCAACTAAAATATGTCATTCATTCAATAAGGACATCTATTGGCTATGGGTTATCATTGGCTAAAGCTTTTACAGTTGATGGACATATCACATGATTTAAAAAACATGATTTTCATAATTTAATGAAGGTATTATAAATCAGCATTTAACATTTACTGGTAACATTGATTAAGCACTAAATTTATTTTGATATTTTGTTGTGTGAGAAAAAAATTACTAATGACCTTTTCATAAATGTGTTTGATAGCATATCATGCCATTGGCAATTAGGGGGGATTCCTGTCTTACACTTGACTTAAGGAATGCCATAAGTCGATTGTCAACATTTACAAGGTATGTGGTTATATGAAATGTTCATGTGTGAGAGACATAGAGATACTATATTTCATTTTAATTTAAGACTAAAGGTTCATACGAATTTACTATTCTTATATTAGGTGGGTGACCTCCAAGGAGATCCATGAATCTAAAGTGCCAAATTGGAAGAAGGAAATTGCATAAATTGTATGTGTATTTGAGGATCTCCCTACAAGTTTCATGGACCTACAAGTCCATTTACTTATACACTTAGTCAATGAAATTGAATTGGCAGGTGTCGTATCAAATAGGTAAATTTTTTTCTTTGAGAGGTATATGAAAACTCTTAAAAGATATGTCCGAAAAAAGGCACATCCAGAGGGTTGCATGGCTGAAGGGTATGTATTGAATGAAGCATTTTTCTTCCTGTGTGAACTCCTTGGTAAGTATTTTGAAGATGGCCCACACGTCTACGATGAAGAACGAGCATCAAATATTATTGATGGATAAAATCCACAATCTAATGGTGTTGAAGTACAAATTAGTAAGTAAGTTCACGATCAGTGTGGTTGTTTTTCTTGCAATCATTAATTTACTCTATAATTTATTTGTCAAATTAACAACATGACATTTGGAGTTTGAAATAAACATGTTGACATGTAATAGGTGTAGACGAAAGTTCTATACTCGACAAGTTCATTATGTACCACATGGACTTTATGAACAAATGGATTGATCTATATGATAAAAAGAGAGAAGAAGTGTTATAATCAAGGAGACAGTTTAAGAGATCGAACCCAAGGAATACTCCATTTCCCACTCATTTTCTTGGGGAATGGAGCAAATATTGCACACTAGAATGGGTTACTGAACAAATTCAAAATCAAATAGAAGATGCAGGTACATATTCAAACATAACAAAAGATGAAATCAACATGTCTAGAGGATGTGAAAGAAAGGTACAGTTGGAATTTTACAAAATGTTGTTTCCTTACAGTTTTGACAGTATTAACTATTTTAATATTCATCATTATATTTGTTTTCACTGAAATAAATGGTCTTTCATAGGCGAGGAAATATCCAACAATGTGGGCATATGGTTGACATTATCGTGTAGAAAGTGTAGACGTAAAGAGATGATCCTTCGATTGTGGCATCATGGTTGAATTCAAGCAATCTAGTCAATCAAGCTCAAAAGATAAGAATATAATTGAAGGGAATCTACAATATGTTGGGAAAATACAATAAATTATTGAGTTGGATTACCGCTCTTTTAAATGTTGTATTTTTAAGTGTAGATGGTATGAAGCATTTGAGAGGACACAAAGACATGATACCCATAGTGGATTGTTTTCTATAGATTCCTCATCATTCCTACTGGAGGATAAGGAGCCTTATGTTCTACCAATTCATTATGAGTAGGTATTTCTTTAACTCAAGCAAGAAGTGGTAGTGATCATTAATCTATTAATTCATAGCTTATTGCGAATATATACATGTGTTTTTAATCACTAAAATTGTTATAACATACGTCTAATATATGTATGTCGTTCATGTGCAGGAATTTTTCTATGAAGATATTTTGGACCCGAAATGGATATTTGTCATACATTATGATCCAAGATTAAGGCATGTATTTGAAAATGCATTAGTGGACATTAAGCAAAACAATGATGGCCAAAAAAATGAGAGAGAGGGATTAGAGAACATTGAAGAAATTGACATCCATGATGATGTTGAAGATGGTTATGTTCAGGCACAAGAAGACAACAATCCGGAGTTAGATGATGTTATGGAAGACAACAATATGGATGGTATAGAAAATGACGATCCAAATACATCTGGTAACAATATAGATGGTCTATAGTCAAATTTCAATGACGATGAAGATGATGCAGGTCAAGATGAGGATGATGATAATATTAAATACTTGAAAGAACATATGAACATTGACAATGAGACACTAGATGACATTGTAGCAGACAATAATGTTAATGACCAAGACTTCTAAATTTTCAGAATTATTTGCAATCCATGTTTAAAAAAGGATGATTCTTATGGCCTAAACTTTGAAATACTTCAACAATATTATGTTGTACTTGGACAATTGAAAACCTGTTTTATTCTCCTAGCAAGTTTTTTTTAATTTTCCATTATAATTCTAGACCAAACAACATTTGCGGGGATGGAATTTTACACCAATCTTAATTTGTATGAAGTTCACAAACCTATTGTCAAGCAGTAAATTCCTTTTGTAGACAACAAATGTAAAAGATTCATTTAAGAAAAGATAAGTATTCTCTTTCTGAGGGTAATCCACATGCAAAAGGTAAAAAGAACATAAAAAACAATTGTACAGTAAAAAATTAGATTCAATTAGTTATGTATTATTTCACTTGCACACTTATCTGAAAGACATAGGGTATTCACCATACATTTCCCTTGACAAATAAAACATGTGCTTTAATTTATTTTTATTGTATATCTCAGAAGTGAAATTGTTGTTACATAATGATGCACTAACAAAATAATATATACAAAAAAATTCAAAGAAAATGTTTGAAATTTAACATGCAACCTATTGTGTTGTGCTGAAAGGAATCGAGATTAATTGGGACAAAAAAAAAAAAAATTGATGATTGTACTTAAAAGTGAACATGATATGAAAAGTGTGGAAAATGATGGTGGTGAAATTGAAAACCCCAATTTTGATGGCATTACTATTTTATGTCATTAGAGATAAAGAGCACATACAATTTTATATACATAGCAACTGAAGATTTGAAACTAGTAAACTAAAAATGTAAACACTATAATATTTTTCCTTAAACAATAATTCGAATACTCACTTACAAAAAAGGGTGAAGCATTTTTTATTCAAACTCTGTTTTCTTTAATAGACATAACAGTAAAAGAATATTTACAAGTACAAGAATATATACACCGTTTCATAGAAAATAAGGAACATTTCATAGAATATACAAGTACAAGAATATATACATTGTTTCATAGAATATATACACTGTTTCATAGACTTCTAAATTTTTAGAGTTATTTGCAATCTGTTGGGTCTCAAAAATGCAGGTTTTTAGACCATAAGAGGGTGCCAATCTCTAAGAGGACTTTAATCCTTAATACAAACCAATTAAAGTAAATTATTTGAAAGGAATTTAATTCACACCTAACCAAAAACCAATCAAACCATCCACATAGTAACAACAAATGTGCCCTGATAAATCTTGTAGATTTAAACAACTTGAAAAGACCACTTTGGAGACAACAAAGCAATAAATAAGCATGAAAATCGACACAACAATTGAACACTAAAAATGGATTATGAGTTATAATGTATCTGCTCCATTATATTGCTCATAATATAAACATACATAACATGAGTTCTTTTGATATGAATAAGTGGATGAGATGGTCTAGTATCTATTCTAATGGATTGAAATGATGATGATATGATGATCAAAATTGAACCTTGGTTTCCCTATTTGTACAGGAAGCAACAAGCTTTAGGTCCATTCACAAAAGTTACAATGTTTCTTGACTAAAGCATAATTAACATAACATATAAACTTGAAAAGAGTTTATTTGTCAATGCACCACAATCCGTTAATCATCAACAAGCGCCCATGACCACCTAAGATCTGTTCAAGGCTCAAGCACCATGTTAATGCATCCACAACAACCAAACTCTGACTACCTCCTCATACAACTCATGCAAGGAACAAATTAACCTCTGACATGTAATCAATGTATTTCTCCTGGGCATAAGTGTTTGCATTTTGTAGAGTTTCTGTCATTACATTCTCCAATCCAACAATCCTCCTGATCTGCTTATGCATTTTCCTGAGTACCTCATCCTCATCATTGATGTCATCAAGGATGCTTGGAAAATATTTTGATATCTCATTTTTCCAAGTTTCCTAACCCTTCAAATCCATTTCTTCAAAGAAATATTTCATGGCCATACATAGTTGTTGGTTGAAGTCACTCAATTCCTGTGTCAAGATATTCTGGAAGTTTTCATGTGTATTCATGAGGCTCTGACATTCTTGGAGCAAAGCATTATTATCTCCATCTTTTTCCTTGATATGGGATTCCATTTCCTTCATCCTATCAAGTAGACTTCAATGCTCCATGAGGGCCTTGTATGTTCCACTGTGAGCATGCCAGACACCATCTACATGTTGGAACATATCTTTGAATTTCATACAAATTATCCCTGATCCTACTTCAAAAGTAGTAGCCTTCAAATTTCTTTTTAGTTCTTCCTGTTCCTTTCGAGCCTTTTCAATTTTATGCTTCCATTGAGCAATCTTAGACATGGCCTCTAACACTTTTATTTCATGTTCAATTAAAGGAGAGTAAAGCCTTGGAGAAGTAGGCAACCTATCTTTGTAGTTGGTTAATTCTTGTTTCAACCTATCATTTTCCTCTATCAGCCACTGGTTATCTCTTACTAACTTTTGGATCTTGGCTTTGGTGAATTTGGCTACATTCACATTCAAGTCAGCAGTCTCCAAGGGATCTATCTCCCCTACTCTTTGCACCAGGGGATGTCCAAAATTATGATTATGGTCAATGAGAGAAGGATTCTTGCCTGGGGGGTAAAGAGCCCAAATTTTCAAAGTGGTATTATCAAGATTGTACCCTGACTCTATATAGACCCTGTCACCTGCTTCATCTGTTATTTGCAAAGTTTTATTCTTTCTCTTCAAAAAGATGTCAAACATAATGGTTGAACTAATATCCCACCCAGGAAGGATCATAACTCCAGCTTCTTGCAATAATTCTCTTCCTCTCTTAGCAATCATGTTTCTCATTTCCCTATCAACTTCATGTTGCAACTCTTTCAAGGCATAAGCCTCTTTCTCAGGGTCAATGTCCTTTAACCTTTCTCTTATTAGTCTTCCTTTATTCATATATAAAGGACTTAAATTCATGGGTCTGCACAAAAGTATCATCTACAACAAATTCCTGACTTGTATGATGCCTCACATCATTTGATAGCTCATCAGAGGCTTCAAAGATGATCAAACTTCTTTCCAATGGCATCTCATATTGGGGTATAACATGAGCATTAAACAATGAGACTTCTTCCATGGATGGGGAACAAACTGAAAAGCTCACTTCAGTAGTAGGCTGAGGTGATAAGTGATCTAGTAGTGTGATATTTTCTACTTTCCTCCTAGGACTGATGCCCCTTCCTCTTTCAAATGCCACAAATGGCATGTCTCTTATCAGTTCTTCTTCATGGAGGATTAATTGTTCAATTCTTTCGATGGGATCTTGTACCTCAGGGAAAGCCCCTACGTAGCCTGGGTTATTATTCACCTTCCAAGCCTTAGCCATCATAACCCTACTGTAGGAATTCATTCTCATCATGTTTTTTTTTCTTCACAATTTCTGATGACATCTTCTAAAAGGAAACTATGCTCATACCCTTTCAATTTCTGAAATTTTTTGGCATCACAAATAAATTGTTCAAGATCAAACTTTTCATTTTTGTTGCCAACTAGCAAGCCATAATAATCTAGTTTACCACTAACCAAGTCATAGCTTGAATCAAAGATAACTGTGAAATCACCAAATCATAAAGTGGAAGGCATGAAATTATGCCTCCCATAGCTCTTTAAATGCATGAAAGCTGAAAATGATAATTGGCTTATGATCTCTAAATAAGCAACTTTGTCTGGCACAGTCTTAAGAAACAAATAAGGTGCAACTTCAAATCCATAAACCCTGATAATAGTACAATCCCCAAACATGTACCAGTCCCCCCAATTTTCATTTATCCCTACTTCATGACCCATATCTTTTGGTCAAAGAAATATTAAGATCTCTGGGGAGAGGTTGTAGTCACATTTGTGGCCTAGCATCTTGTATAGTGGTTTGAAAAAATATTCCTCAAAATATAGGTAGTGGGACCTCCCACACTTGTTGTCCCACACAGATGTCCACATTTGTACAGGCCTTGAATTTCCATCATTATCTAACTCTTTTATTCTTAATTCCTCACCCCATATCCCCATCACCTGCCCTTCGTATAATATCATGTGCATGAAAAGAGAATAGTGCTTGAAATTAATGGCTTCACGGTCATTCTTGGTGATATTGAGGGAATTATTGATGACCTTCGATAAATACTCTGCATAAACATAGGGTCAGACATTATGGCTCTGGATGTCTGTGACTAAAACCATGGGAGCAATCTCCATGTTCTCAGGAACATCAATTCCCAGTACTTGACTAGCTAAGTAATAAGTGTATTGAAAGTATTCTTCAAACAAAGCCATAGAGAATGGGGGCTTATCTTCACTAGAGAACCTCATAGTTTGGTTACCTGCACCTTTAACCCTATGTAGAGGAAATTTACACCTCTTGTAACTTGTTTCCATGGTGCGGTATTCCTCCAACAAGTCTCTAATTCATAATTTTGTTTTCAGGAAAGTGTCTAGCTGAAAAATCATGGAAATATAATATGGCTTTATGACCATTAACTGTGACCCATCAGGAAAATGAATTTCTCGTCTTTTGATTGTAATTCTTTTCCAACACCTTGATTAACTCTACGTTCACAAAGACGTTGGGTACTACAAGTTTACCCAAATTCATATTCCACGGGTTTGACACTAGGCTATGCTAGAATTTCTTCCTATACTGATAAATAAAGAGGTCATAACCCCTACACAAAGTCCATACATCTCCCAAATTTTTTTGTTTATCTACTAATGTCACACACGATGGGTTAAGCTGTGTTATTCTTCTAGATTTTGGTCCAAACCTAGGACACTAATCGATTAAGTCTTGATTCAATTGCCTAGCTTTAGTTTTCTATCTTTTTTCTTTTTGTTTGCCTAGGGTTTTTTCCATCTCAACCCTACTCATGCAATTCTTTCATCTACTCATTAAGAAAATACTTTGAGCTTAGTCTAGACCACTTACTTGGATAAATGTTGCAAATTTCTAGCTACCTACCACCATCCAACTTGGTTCTCCAAATCCTTCAATTACAATTCACAATGATTTCAACTTCTTTGAGGTCGTATTTATCAAATTTTAGGACAGTTAATCCAACCCTAGTTCATAAATGGTGCCCGTGCCACCTTTATGATCAAGTTCTTCATTAATAGCGTTAGTCTCATCGATATTTTTGTTAGTCACATCAATCAGACTAATCATCATTTCATAACTGTCGAAGAGACTTTTAATTAAAATGCCCAGTGTTTCTTCGATATGTTGGTATGGCAGTGTTTTTCCCTTCCCTTTTTCTATTTACTATACTACCACCTTGCTCAAAGCTTCTTGTTGCAGGGTTGCAGCGTATATCACTCTACCGCATATGTTTCTCACCTTCCCGATGGTGTAGCGGTGTATGCTTTTGATCATTACTTGAAGAGTGTCAATGAGACAATCTTATTTTTCTTACTGATATCTCAATGTCTCATTGACATTAGATCTTATGTTCCTCCGATGTTGGTTGCTGGTGTCAATGAGATAAGTTAATGTATCTTGCCGATATGCCACTATCTCATTGACAATTACTTCGTTATATCCAAGAGTTGTGTTTCACCGAACACTTGTAGATATACCTTATCGATGTGACATAAGTGATTCTCTCCTCGATATGCTCGTATCTTGTTGACATTCACTGTTTTACCTCGTCAATGAGACATATAAATAAGTCTCTTCGACATAGGGGTGTCTCATCTACATTTCTGATCTGTGCTTTGTGCTAATGTCGGGGAGACTTTGGAGGGACTCTCATCAGCATGGTGTTGTCTTGGAGATATGATATGAGCAATCATAGGAGTATTTCAAAGGAGGAATACACTTTGATGTTGTGATCAAGGGTTTTATTTGGAAGCTCATGTGAGGGATTTTATTAAATTTAAGTTATTATGACATGAATTCTATGCATATGGTGGATGTAAGAGATGAGTGAAAATGGAAGTATGCAAAAATAATTAGGATGGAATTTTGGCTACAACACAATCCATGTTTAAAAAAGGATGATTCTTATCGCCTAAACTTTGAAATGCTTTAGTAATATTATTTTTGTCGATACAAATTATGTATTGCAATATCCTTAAATTGTTCAATCTTTGGTATGAATTGTTGGTAGAAAAAAATAGGATTACTTGGATGCTTCTTCCATTAATTTTGTATCAACATATTTTCATGAAGACACAAAAGTTAATAGCTCAATCAAGTAGAGCTTTTGTGATTTTCAAATGAAGAGTAAGGTACATTTTTATTTCTGCTACATTACATTCATGTGCATAAATAAAATCAAAAGATTACATTACTAGATTGCACTTATGCAGATGCATATAATATAGGAAATATTACACAATCCTTTAAAAAATGTAGTCTTAATTGATAATGTAAATGTATGTTGTTCCACACAAGTTGTGGACCTGACTATTTGAATGCATATAATAAAAAAACTATACATTTATAGATACAAAAGAGAAAAATGCACATAAAGAGAAAGGGGACAATGATGAATCCCGGCTGCTTTGTTATGTATCATCTTCAGTCTTCCCGCTTTTCTAAGCTTCCAAGTTGATGCCTTCCTTGCTACTCCTAGGTTCCCTGCATTTGAGTGAGAAGAGTGTTGTTAGAGCAATGAAGGATCACCAGTCAAAATATTTGCATACATCTATAAACATATAATTTGATCATCATGTGCATTCAAATAACTTGCATACCATAGATGTCCAGGAAAACAAGAAAGTTATCAAACATATCTATCATATGCTCGGTTTTATCTAACATGTTTTCTCATTGTACAGGTATAGATAAAATTAGGTTATTTTGTTTATCTAGTTACAACATGTGGGGTGAATTGTGGCTCCCACAAGGGCTGAGCCCAACTTGCTGCCCTATTATTTCATTTGAGAAGGATAATCACAAGCAAACCATCCATGAAGCATTAAAGATCAATCTTTGCAAGGATAGTGGAGTATGTTGGTAAGGGGTAATCTCCTTATTGATAAAGATTTATCCTTATTAATAAGAAAATTCCACTATCAACATAGCCATGATTCTGACAAAAGTGATCATCAAGGATTCCAAGATAGTTTTCATTAACAGTCTGGTTAAAAGTAAGCAGCCCCAAGCGTCATAACAGTCACAAGAATTGAACATGAAGGGTAGCCATGTAGATTAAAAGCTTACACAATAGTCATCACTTGCAAAGACAGAGACAACATGTTTCCACATAACAAATTAAATCGAATGCATGAAAGGTACAATGATGAAGTCCATAATAGTGAATGTTGCTTAAGAGGGATTGAAGGACAACATTTTGTATCAAGGAGAACAAGGTAACCTCAAACTCTATTGTACCTGAGATTTTGGTGTTTCTAGATGGAACCTATAGAGGAAAAGTGTAGTCTCCATCTGAAGGAACCATCTTCGGAGCTCTTCCCTAAAATGAGGGTTGAAAACATTAGAAGAAAAGAAATGCCATAATTCTAAAGTAACAATTTGTATCAAGACAAATTTCAGAAAGTATAATTAAAAAAGACAAATCCTTACAATTGGACCTCAAATTGGACCAAACAGATTTATGATTTTATCTTTAGAATGTAGGAACTTTCTCTGTCAAAGCTTCACGACTTAAAATTGGATCTCCAATTGGACCAATAAAATTTATGATTTTATCTTTAGAATATAGGAACTTTCTTTGTTCGATATTCAAGACCTCAAATTAGATTAGAAGTTGGAATTTATGATTTTATCTTTAGAATGTACAAACTTTCTCTATCAGATATTAAAGATGTAAGGTTGGATTAGAAACTAGATAAGTAGATTTATGATTTTATCTTTAGAATGTAGGAACTTCCTTTGTCAGATATTTGGAAATTCCTACGGGAGCAAAAAAACCTAGAAGTGTTTCACACCGGCTCAAGGCACAATCCAACCTGGTTATGACATCGATAGCAATCCAATTTTACTTGAACCATCCATACCTGAACATTGCATCACAATCTATTCTTCCTGCACATAAAAATGCCACATATTAACCCCTTCTAAATAAAACTCAAAATACCATGAAATAATGAGTCCCCTATATTATTAAGTAGGCAGTCTATAGGGCATAGTTGGATTTTATACAAGGATGCTCATGAAAGGAATATTCAAGTGACAGTGAGTGAGTTGTTTGAGATTGCAACTGATGGTGCAATATCCAGTCTTAAAGGTAGTTAACAAAGCAGTAAATGTTAAAGGAAATCAAATTGTACACAACAAATAATTCACAATGTTATTTTGCATAATGCCTTAATTTTGAAGACAAAAATCTCAGTGTATCTTGATGAAAGTAGTGACCTTAATGGTCAATCACTAGCAACCATGATTTTAAAACATGCTATTGTGCTTATGCAGGCAACATTTTAAGCAAGGTAGTGAGTGGTGGTTTGGAAAAATGGAAAGTATAAAGGACTTGCTTTATATGCATTCTATGCAGTCTAGCTTAAGACAAAATTCTTAGAAGAGATTGAAGTGGATTATGCAACTCAAGGGTTACATGATAAAGATTAAAGAAAAGACTAAGATCTATTTAAAAGCCACTATCATGAAGATATTAAAGATGTCAAATGCAAAACCCTAGAAACTGGAGTAATGAACACAGTGTGAAAGAGGACAGTGTGCCAGGGCAGATTTAGGAGATCTCCACATTATCTAATCATAGGAAAATACATCATTTATTTATTTTTTAAAATTAAAAGAAATTATTCTAAACCCTATATAGGACACATTGATACTTCAAAAGTATCTGATTTATTTTTTTAAATTAAAAGAAGTCATTCTAAACCATATATAGGATACATTGATACTTCAAAAGCATCGAAAGGAATTTGAGATTATGCAAACATATGTCAATTAAATACTTGGATTACAAATAGTAGTGTGAACATTGTAACCCTATTGATCAAAGCAGGAATGAGATAAACAACAATGAATCCTAAACCTCCTTACCATTCTTTGTCATTTTTTACTGAAACTCTTCTCTGTTTTGGTGGGCTACACCTAAAATAAAGAGTTTCAACAAAGGTTTTATTATGTTTATTAAAATGAGAAAACTCCATTTGGCGGAAGAAAAAACATTCCTTCCTTCCATTCCATTATATTTCTTAAGTTCGTGTCTTCCTTCCATGTTATTATATATTTCTTCTTCTCCATTATATGTCCCTGTCCCTTCATCCTTCCTTCCATTTTGCTATTTACCACACTACTTCCTTGCTCAAGGCTTCTTGTTGCAGGGTTGCGATGTATACCGCTCTACCACATATGTTTCTCACCTTCTCGGTGGTATAGCGGTGTATGATTTTGATCATTACTTGAAGAGTGTCAATGAGACAATCTTATTTGTCTTACCGATATCTCAATGTCTCATTGACATTACTTTGTTATATCCAAGAGTTGTGTTTCACCAAGCACTTGTAGATATACCTTGTCGATGTGACGTAAGTGATTCTCTCCTCGATATGCCCATATCTTGTTCACATTTCATTGTTTTGCATTATCAATGAGACATATAAATAAGTCTCTTCGACATAGGGGTGTCTAAACTGGTGCTAAACCCGAAGCTAAACTCGAAGCTAAAGCTAGAGCTAAAAGTGGCGCTAAAGTCAAAGCTAAACTCAGAGCCAAAGGTGACGCTTATGGCGGTGCTACACTCGGAGCTAATATCGGCGCTCAAGGTGACACAAATTTCAGTGCAAATTAGTGTTTTAATTAGCACCAAATTTTCCTCATCGACACAAATAAATGCCAAAAATAGTGCCATCCTGATAAATAGTGCCAACATTTTCAAAAAATTGGCAAAAAAATACATTAAAATAGTGGGTGGAAGAAAAAAGCGGAGCAAAAAATGGAGAAAATCACAAGTATTTTTTGTAGTGTATGGAGCTTTCAAGAGCTCTTCTGGAGCTTTTAGGAGCCAATCTTCTAGCTGTCTCTATCTGCTTTCCTTTTTGTCTGCTCACTTCAGGAGTTGTCGAGAGCTTTTAGGAGCCAATATTCTAGCTATCTGTGACTGTTTTCTTGATTGTCTACCTGCTTCAGGAGTTGTCAGGAGCCATCGAGAGCTTTCAGGATCTTTTCCAACACTTTCAAGAGTGACTGTAGGCTCTTCTTGTTGAAATTCATGTTTTGTTTCTGCTTCTTCAGGAGTTGTCGGGAGTATTCTGAGCTGTCAGAAACTATCACTCCATCCCATAACTCATCCTCTAGGAACTCCACGTCCCTTCCAATGATGATTTTCTTGGTGAATGGGTTGTACAACCTATAGGCTTTGGAATCTTCACTATAGCCCATGAAAATACACTTTTCACCCTTGTCCAACACTCATGAGGTTAAGCTTTAACCTAGGAGCAAGAAATATGTTTTGTATCTCCTTCTTCTCACCTTGCTTGGTACAGATCATGATAGATCCTCTTCCCACAACTAGAACTAAACCATTGTTCCCCATTCTAATCTTTGACTTCACATTTTTATCAATGAAAGAAAACAATATCCAAATACCAGACTTCAGGGCTGCCTTCTTCACCAATGTTGCACATGATGAAGGTTGTGGATTGATTTCCTTCAGCCACATTTGTATTTTGTTTTGACTGATCACTATGATTTTTCCATCACTCACTTGCATAATGACCAAATTTATAACAATAGTAGCATTCAATATTGCTCTTGTCATTCTTCTGATATGGACTGTTGTTCTTCTTTCCTTTTCGGGAGCTGGTCTAAGAGATGCTCCCTCCCTCTTGGATGCTAGCTCTTCCCGAGCTATCTCCTCCAATATTTCCTTGTTCAAATTTGCCATGACCTCTACCTCTTGAGCCCCTTCCACCATTGTTTCTTCTCCCCCTTCCTCTTGCATTTGAATGAGCTTTAAAAGCTTGCTCTTGGGAAGAAGTAGCAGACCTATTTAGGCATTTCTCATGGGTTTGCAAAGAACCCATCAGCTCATCAATAAATAATGTTGTGAGATCCTTTGCCTCTTCAATGGCAATCACCACTGCATCAAACTTCGTGGGTAAGCTCCTAAGGATTTTCTCCACAATCCTTTGATTTTCCATGACTCCTACATTCACTGTCAACTGGTTTATCAAACCTGAGAGTCTTGTGTGAAGAATTCAGATGGACTCATTGTCCTTCATTTCAAGAGTCTCAAACTCTCTTCAAAGCATTTGGAGCTTCACCAATTTGACCTTGTCAGTCCCTTTGTACTTGGTCTGGAGGATTTCCTAAGCTTCCTTTGCATATTTAACTACTGCTATTCTGGAAAAAATGGCTTTGTCAAGGCTGCTTCTATTAAACTCAATGCCTTAGCATCTTTCCTCCTCAACTCCTTCAGTCGGGTCTTCTAGTTGTTTGTGAGAACTGCATATGCTATAGGATCAGTTACATCATTGAAACCACTGATCACAAACTCCCACAAATCATTTGCAACCATTATGGTCTTCATCTTCTTTTCCCAAACATCATAGTTTTGTCCATTAAAGGATGGTGGTTGCTACCAGCTCTTTCCTTCATCTCCAACCATGTCTCCAACAAGAAAAACTTAATACCCAGAAAAAATAACTGCCCTAACTCATGAAGAAATGGGGCCTACAGCTCTGATACCATGTCAAAAAATTTGAATGCAAAGAAAAAACACAAATAAAACACAAAGTTGCTACTCTATTTCCCCAAAACAATAGGGGAATACAAATGCAGAATAACAAAAAACAACAGACACAAATCTAGGCATACAATATTTGCCTTTTTGTATTAACTAAGCTGGAAATGAAAATACATAAACTTCATAAAAAAAAACTCTAAACTACTGGGAGCAATCTGGTGTTGCTCATACAAACTGAAAAACTTTAGGAGTTGTTAGGAGCTCACTGCCAGGAGCTACGCAGAGCTCTTAAGGACCAATCACTGGTCACATACAAATCAAGCATAGTTGTTGTTGTTCAGAAATTTCTCTGAATCACACAAAGAACAAACAAAAAAATTCCTCTTCAGACTGTTGTTGCTCAGGAAATATTCTTCCAAAAACTGGCAGAACTAACTACCTTCAATTCTTTTTCTCTCTTCAACATTCCCTCTCAAAAATTCAAAATTACCTGCCACCATTAATTTGGAATTCAAAAATTCCCAGTACATTTACTTTTGGAGCTGTCAGGAGTTGTAGGGATGAAGATCCCAAAAACATTGTTGTTGGAGGCTCCTAACGAGTAGGTGAAGCTGAGGACTGACGTGAGAGCAGGCTCAAGAGAAATTAATTTCCAACAAGACCATCGTATCCTTTACTCCCATGATGATAAGGAGATACAACACAAAAATAATCCATGTCTCTAGAAAATCATCACGTCTTCATAAAAAATAGTTTCCCTTCATAAAAGATTTACTCAGGAAGCCTTCACACTATGAGTCACCTCAATTAAATTCGTTAGAAACAAATTATGAACCCATAAAAAGAAACATCAAGAATTGACTTGACTCAGTGCATAAGTCGTTGACTAAATCATTCTAAAGAATAAACCCTCAGCCATCATTCTTTTGAAAAAGAAATAAAGTATGATAAATTCTGGAGGAGTTGAACAACATTTTAAAGCCTCCTTGTAACCACGTATCACCTTCAAAGGTTCACTTCCAAAGGAAATTGTCTATTTCACCCAAATAAATACATTCGATATTCTAGCAATGTGAATATAAAGCAGGCTAGGTTCGACCTTTAACATATACAAATGTTCAAAACAATAATCTCCAACAACCACATAAGGAGAAAACGTTCCAAATTTAAAAGAATCAACTCCAACATAGAATAGTTGACAAATAATAAGCCAAGGAAATAATATTCAAGTAGTCACATGTAAAGAAATCGAACCACATAAAGTATTCACTGCCTCATAAAGAAATAGACTTTTCAACGCTTTAAGGAAACTGACTTGGCACATAGAAGATAGACTTTCCAAATATCTAACAAGTAGGCTAGCAACAAGTTGATGTAGACAAGCAACCAGCTGGAGCAAATAGACAAGAAGTTCAACTAGATAGACAAGTAGCTGAAGCAGGTACCCAACCAGCTCAAGCAAGCAAACATACAACTCAAGCAGGTCAAGTAGGTCAAGAAGGTCAAGCAACTAAATCAACTCAAGCAACTCAAGCACATAAGCACACAACTCAACCTTGACATCAATGACAAAACTTATTCTAACAAGGTCCTCTCACCTAGTGCATGACCATCAAACTTAAGCCTAGAAAATGACACTTGTTGGTGTGGTGTGAATTTGTGAAAACTAAAGTGTACTTCCACTTTTATATCAATTGGTCAATTTTGTCTTCACTTATTTCACCATCATAGGTTTGAATGCTTATTTTTTCATCATATTTGGAAAAAGTACCTATTGAGGTCCAACCATGTTCAAATTTGTCCTTCTCAATGTTTTTTCCTCTTCATGAGGCCTAACCATACCCAACCTATTTATTAAAGAAATCAACATGTATTCCAACCTATTCATAACATCGACTTCAAGTAGCTTGAAATGGTAATCACTATCATCTACATCCCTTGTCACGACTCTATGCTCTTATCCACTCTTTAGAGCCAATCTCAAATTTGTGTGATTCTAGATTATCTCATCCAATTGATCTAGTGGATTTTTGGGTAAGCATGGAAATGGAGAACAAAAAGGGGTAAAAAATAGCCACTTTTTAATTGAAACTAACTAAACTAAAACTTTAATGAGTAATTAAAGATGCTTACAATAAAAAATTAAATATGCTTACAATCCTTTTTTTTAATATTTAGATAAATGGATCAAAATTTATGAAGAAAAAGTTGTGCATGTATTTAAGAAATATTATGACACTGTTAAAAGAAAATACAAATAAATACCTTAATTCATTCAAAATATTAAAAAAATGTATGACTAGAAAGATAAGAAATAACTTGACACTTTGGTGGTGCTTTATTGATATACATAAGGTTGATCAAGATTAAGTTCAAATATGTTATTTTTAGTTAAAACATAAATTTTGCAATCATAAGGGAGGTTCAACCTTCTAGGCCTAAAGGGTAGGATTTTCAAAATTTTAAATAATATGAGAAACACACTTGTGTTATAATACAAGCACATTATATTACACAAGCATTATTTAAATCTTTGAACAAAGCTTAAAATATAATGCATACACGTTATATTCCATATGCATTATAACACATGAGCCTATAATGAGTACACATTATAACATGTACATGTTTTGTCTTAGTTAATGTCAATTCATAATGTGCATGCATTATAATACATGTATTTTGGCTTGTACAATTTTACAAACCACATGTTGTCTAAAAATTTCCTTTGGCCTCTTTTTCATCCCTCACCTTGGTAAACTTACCTTGCATGCAACATCCACTATCTCTAACCATCTACCCATAAATGCTAGATGTTGTGCCTCTAGTCTTTACCAAAAAAGTTATCTTGAGAGATCTTTATTTTAAAAAAATAACCACTAATTTTTGCAGCATCCAAACATCCACACATGGAAACAAAAAATACAGATCACACACAAATAAAAATAGAATCATACACTAAGATACAACTAGAGAAAACACAATACAAGTGAAAAAACAAGGAAAAGTGTGTAAAACATCTCATATCATTATATTAGATGTTCATATAGGCATTACATCACCATATGTGATTAATTGGAACTACAACATCAAGCACAAGTCCATTCACACCAACTTTGTCTCCTGCATTGTGATAAAATTAACTTTTTCCATGCAAATCAACCAAATGAGCATAAAAAGGCTCCCTACATCCTTCCTTGGTGCCTCAAAATCAGAAATATAGTCAAATGGATTGTATCAAACACTAAAATCCTTCAACATTTTCTCATTTCCCATTATAATATGAGTTCATTAATTTGATAATATTATGTTCACCACTTCGTGACAAGTTCACTAAGGCGAGCAATTATTTTCCACCAAGGTTTACATAGTCATCAAGATGAATAGTTTATTCACCATGGAAACTAGCATGTCTATCCCTCGTGTAAATAAAATACTCACCAATTTTACCTTTTTAGTTAAGGATAATGTAAGATGAGCAAAGCACATGAAGATGTTCTAGACCATCCCATACACCATCAAATCCACTTCTCTAGTAATAATACCACATATATCATCTATTTTGGTGATGAAATGTTCTCCTATTGTAAGTCCTGACAAGTAACCTCTAGCTAACCCCACTAGTCCAATGCACTTGACCTAATTTTTTAAATCAAAGACCATATAAAAAATTACAACTCGAGTGAAATATATAACACAATAGAACTACATATAACATACAATAGAGATATTGCATCCACTTATTGAATAAAGTGGCTTATTTACTTTCTATTTTTAGAAAAAATTGTAAGATAGCTATGAATATATTTAAACTAAATGTATTCTACCTATTCATGTTGTAGATAGAGATGGTCCCAACTAGAGAGGATACAAAATTTCATGTATCCCCTTCTCTTCCTTTCTTCTAGCCCATGAAAATACCAACATCACTCATTAAATCTTGGATGAAATTGCTTTTCAAATAGTCTCTTGATATAATGACTCATCTCTAATGGGTTTTTTCTCATCTATGGAACTATTTGGTTTATTCTCTTTGTAAAAAGATTAGGGTCTTCAATGTTTAAATATTGCAACAAATATCGTACGAGGTATTCAAACATTACAAGAAGCACAATGTTTAGGCCATATAGCAATTCAAAAGGACTTGTAGGTTTAATATGAGTAAATATGTCTACCTCGAATAGATACTTGTAGATTTATAGCAACGTTTATACCTTAAAATTTATTGAGTCTTTCATAAACCCAGATGAATTTAATTCACCCTAACAATGAACTTGGTAGCCTTATTTAACTATGTTTATCATTTTTTGTCCCTCTCATTGACTATCCAAGGAAAATATCAAAATGTATTGGAAACATTTAGAGAAAACAAACTAAAAATTTAGATAGGATTTGTTGATGATTGAATGATAATATTATAAGAGTGTTGAATTCAACTAGTGTTCACCCCCACCTTTTAGATATCTCAAATTATATTAATGTAGTATTTGTACCAAATTTCTACTTGCTATTTTTATTTGAGGATGAAGTGTTGTAGATTGATTAAGCTTAGTATTGTGTCTACTCCACAAGGTGCATGGATTTTTCTTAGTAATAGTATATATTGTATTCTAAAATTATAATTTATAGAAATCCAAAGTGTGCCTAGACATTTTTAAAGAATAAATCAACTACATCACCTATTAATATCTTTTTGTAAGCACCTACCATGCACATTTTGTAAAATGGCCTACAATAATAAAATTATAGTTGATATGATCTTCCATAACTTGTGAGGCATTGACGATTGTTGGTACAACACTAGTTTTTTATTGGTAGGCTTGCAAACAATAAAAAACTAAACCTCTTATGAACTTAGAGACATCCACTTGAAAGTAAGGCCAATACATGTATTCTTGAAATTTTTCTAATGTTTTTATTGATCTAAAGTGCCCAACCATTTGTGAGGCATACATCTCTTATTAGGACCACTCTTCTTTCTATAGGCATACACAACTTTCTTGATTTATAAAGAAGCCCTTCAAAGAGGTAAAAACTAGTCATAGCCTCAAATTCCTCATTTACACCTTAAGATGTTGATTTGTACACCTCACTAAAATATATATCACACAAATTATCTCTAGTACACACATATTTCCTAAATGGCTTCAATATGGCAATAGTTCCAATTATGGAGAGATGAGGCAATCTCCAAATCATATGTCATTTTTTTGTTATCCCACACTTATCCTTGATAATTAGGTGGAATCATTACAAGAATTTGATCCATTTGTAATAGTGTGTCTATTGTAACTTTCTTTGAGATTACAAATATTGTGATATTTGGTGATCG
>VDFB02030600.1:0-24258 GCA_007258455.2 Sequoia sempervirens
CAACTCAACCGAGTGTTAGCAAGGCAAGTGCATTTCTCAATGCCTTACAAACACACCCCCTTTTCAATAATCAAGAATTGGATGCAAATACCATCTCGGGGCAAATTGTACCCCAAAATCCATTACATAAATATGTCCCTCTCACTTTTCATGATTCCAATGACCCATCATCATCATTCTTTTGCGCAACACCCCAAACTTCTCTCCCCAGAACCTCACAAGGAGAGGGTGACATGTTTGGACCAAGGGGCATTTTCGACACTACACCATTTCCTCAAGAGATCACATCCCTCACGTTTTCACCACTTCCACCATTACCATTATCATCCACACCACTTCTTGGCTTAGGGCTTCCCCCTTTACCAAGTATCAATCAAAATCAAACCAACATCTCGAACACTAATCAAAGCATCACGCCAAATTCTCAAAACTTGTCATCGGCATTGCAACAACAGATGGAAATTATCCCAATGATGCAAACCACCACCATCACATCATCAACAACCCCCCTAACATCTCAAAACATGGTCTCTCAAGGACCAACCACATCAATCGCACCATCTACCACTCAAAACCCGATCATCAACATGACAAAGCCTCTCACCACCACAAAAAACACCATTCTAAATCCACCTTCACCACCACCACCACCAAACACAAATACATCAAATCAATATAGTATTGCATTACGAGCCACTCAACAAGTTGCCTATCAAAAGGCACTTCAGCAAATTCAAAACCGCCAAGTAGCACAAGCCACAAAAACAACACAAGCTTCTCAAGCAACACAAGTTGCTCAAGAAGCCCAAGCCACATTACAAGCCACTCATGAAACACAATTTGCACAAGCCCAAGCCACATTACAAGCAAAACAAGCTACTTAAGCACAAATCTTATTGAAAAAACAACAACAACAAGTTGCAAAGGCACAAGCACAAGCTCAAGCACAAGCAGCACAAGCCCAAGCAAAAGCTCAAGATCAAGCTCAACCACACGTTCAAACCCAAGCCCAATATCAAGCAAAAAAAGCAGAAGCACAAGCACATAATATTGCACAACAACAAGCATATTAGCAAGTGGTAAAACAATACCAAGAGCAGCAAGAAGTAGCCCAATTAGCATCCTAGGAACAAGCATTGTTGGTACAACAACAAGCACAACAACAGGCTTAGCAACAAGCAATCTTGGCACAACAACAAGACCAACAAAAAGTTTTGCTTATATAGTAGCAAGTGCAAGCATACATGTGTCAGTAGAATGTGAATATACCATCAAACAACACACTAAACAACCCACCCATCCAACCAACAATTGAACCACCTCAGAACAATTTCATCCCACCCCATGATCCATAGAATGATGTGACAACACAAATCAGGTTGCTCTCGTAACAAGTGCTTGACCTTCAATAAGGGAAAACCACAAAAAAAATCTAAAAAGTTGTGTCCTTATCCATTCGACAGGAGCCTTGTGATGACACCATTCCCAAAGGGATTTGAGAACCCCAAGTTTGACAACTACCATGGGATGGGAAACCCTAAAGATCACATTAGGGAATTCCAGGTTCATTGAATGGAAGTCATGTATGATGATACCTACTGATGCGGCTATTTCCTAGGAGTCTGGTTGGCCATGCCATGGAATGGTTCTCTCACCTACCTATAGGCATCAAGACATTCCAAGAAATAATAAATGCATTCATCAAAAACTATGCATGCAATATCACCATGGATGTTAGTCTAGAGGAAATATCAACTCTAAAACAAGGTAAGAATGAATCATTTACTTCATTCCTACAATGATGGTGATCCAAGACCAATCAAAGCAAATGGGTCATGCCTAAGGAACAACAAGTGTGCACTATCATATCCAACCTTGATGGTCTCTTGGCATTCCATCTCAAAGTCCAAGGGATCACCATGTACAACCAGTTGATTTCCAAGGTGCTTCGCATTGAATGAGCCCTTATGGCACAACCTGGAGGATCAATTGCATATCCTAAATAGTAGAACAATCACCCACACACCAATTACAATGACAAACCTTGCACATGGGCAAGGAATAAAAATATCACAAACGATGATGTGGTTAATGCCAAGGTCATAATTAGTGCTCCAAGGAAAAACACCCAAACCTACCAACAACCACAAAACAATGATCGTAACAACACTCAAACCAATGCAGTATCACAACATCAACCAACCAACAATCAAGCAATCAACAACGTCAATGATCAAAGGGGACCACCCCAGCGGAACAAGAACTCCCCCAAGCGAAAATACACTGCTCTTGGGGAACCACTCGAAGTCATCATGAAGAAACTAATAAATGAAAACCTCATCAAGGCGCCCACCTATGAGAAATACCAAGAACCAAATGTGAAACCTCCATGGTACAACGAAAATCAGCTCTGTGACTTTCAAAATATCAAAGGGTACACCACTAACAATTGCATTAGGTTAAAAAATCTAGTCCAAGACCTCATTGATCAAAGATTCATAAATGTGGAGCAGCCAACAGGAAACCAAAACCTCAAAATATACATGAATCCAATGCCTAACCATAATAAAGGGAACAATAACACCGACAAAGGAAAAGGCACCTTCAAAAGTGTAAATTATGTGTACGAACATGTCATTGCATCCCTGGATGACTACTATGCTACCATCACCATCAAAGGAGCCCATACTGATTGTGGAGTCACCACAAGAGGCAGTAAGGTTACCATTGCAGGGTCATCTCAGCCAAATAGAGCACCCACAACCAACCCCAGATCTATTCCTAGTGGTTACAATGTCCTTGTTAAGCTAAAAATAATCCCAACACAAATATCCATCATGGAGTTATTAAAAATCTCATTTGCCCACAATAAAATCCTTGAGGAAGCATTGGATTCATCCACTATCCTCGTAGATCTTGATGCGGAACAATTCCAAGCTATGGTAGGAAACATCATCACTCCAAACCTCCTTACATTCTTCGATTAAGACTTTCCTGCTCAACCATCTCATAACCGTGCACTCCATGTAGAGGTCCTAGTGTAGAAAAATAAATTCAAGAGAGTCTTGGTGGATGGAGGTGCAGGCTTGAATATTTGTTCCCTCAAGCTCAATAAGAACCTAAAAATCTCAGAGGATTTCATCGACAAAGGAAAAGGTATTACAATCATAGCATATGATGATCAAGAAAGAGTGTCCCAAGGCACAATACAAATACTTATTCAAGTAGGGCCAACTATCATGGAAACAACCTGTCAGGTCCTAGATCTCGACTTTCCTTATAACATTCTCCTGGGATGTCCATGGATCCATGCAATGCAAGCAACAACATCAATCTTCCATCAATGTGTTAAATTCACATATGAAGGACAAGAGGTCACCATCCATGGAGATCCTGAACCATTCTCTTACTGCAAGAACTTAGAGGAAAAATACTACACAATCCCTCAAGTCCCTAAAAATGATGAAGGCACATCAACAACATACATTGATCTAGCCACTCTCGCTTCCACTTCTGCGACAGAGACACTCGCCACTCTCACCATCCCCACCATCTTTGAGATCAAAGTCATCATCTAGGACCATGGTTGTGGAAATTATAGAATTGCCAAGAATGCTTTTGTGGTAGGAGATTTACCACAATCTCCTAGATCACGAAGACAACCGTAACCAAATGAGTTTTCCACATCCCAAACATCCACTCAAGACTATCCCAACTTCAGAAGTTGGGGGGATCTCGATCGAGAATTCATAGAGGAGGACCCATCTAATCTCCTATACCATGATAACAAATCAGAAATCAATATACCAATGGATGACAGAAGCAAAGGTTTGCAAATGATGCTCGCAATGGGTTATGACAGAAACTAGAGACTTGGGAAAAATGACAATGGGCTTATAACACCCCTCATTCCAGAGATGAGAATGAGAAATATTGTCCTCGAATGTATCCCTCTGAATATAACCATACATGGATGAGGCCCCCCAGTTAAAACAGTCAAGACTCCTAGTGAACCAACACTAGTTGAACTTCACTTACCTATATCCACTGGCCGCGTCAAAGATAATTTCACTTTTGACATAACTAACATCTATAGTAGCAGGGATGATGATGATCTCAAGCTACCCATGCTCTTTGATGACACCACCCTTCTCATGATTAGTACCCTGTCTTATGAGTCCAAAAACCAAAATCATGAAATTTGTCTAGTCTACTCACAACTCATCGATTATGACCAACAAGGACCACCAATTTTTGACACATTAAAAAATGATGAGGCACTCTCAAAATTCATGGGACTATAGGATAATATTCCATGTGGGGATCACAAAGTAGGATTCATCATCGAGCTAGATACACAGGCCTATTATGGGGAAATGATTGAATCCCTCAGTCACAAAAGTGAGAAATTAAGGATAATATCTAAGTCCTTCAGTGAAAACCACACTGTGGAACTCTTTGACATGAAAAATGTATAAAGAAAGGATGCATCCAATGATGAAAACCTCTCAGAGGTGCTTGAGGATGGGGGATTCAATCTTCCTTTTAGAGCTCTCCATCATGAAAAATCAGTGATCTTAGCCAAAAAGTGTAATCCAGTCAACCTAGGAATAGAGCAGACACTGCACATCACATTCTATGCGGAATCATTACTATTAGAGGAATAAGAGCTCCTAGCAGCCTTCTTGAGAGAAAGACAAGTTAATTTTGCATGGAGCTATGCAGACATGCTTGGACTTGATCTAGAAATTGTGGTACATCACTTAGTAGTATATCCTGAAGCAAAGAATGTTTGAAAAAAACCCAAGAAAATGCACCCTCAAGTCGCCTTACTAGTCAAAATGGAACTAAAGAAGCTACTTGATGTAGGATTCATACAACCAATTGACTACCCTGAGTGGGTATCCAATCTAGTTCCTAGTTCAAAAACATATGGGCGCATCATAATTTGCACAAATATTAGGGCTTTAAACAAAGCATTCCCAACATTGACATGATTGTGGAGATGACAATGGGATACAAAATGCTCTCCCTGATGCATGGTTTCTCAGGATACAACTAGATAATGATTTCTAAAGAAGAGCAATAGAAGATGACCTTTAATTGTCCATGGGGGACTTACTGCTCGAATATGATGCCATTCGGCTTGAAGAATGGAGGAGCAACATACCAAAGATCCATGACGTTAATCTTCCATGATATGATCTATAAAACTATCAAAGATTATGTCAATAACATACTAGCCAAATCTAGAAAGAGGAAGGATCACATAGTAACCTTAAGTGCCATTTTTGACAGGCTAGAGAAATACAAGGTCCGATTAAATATAAAGAAGTGTGTCTTTGGCGTACAATCATAAAAGTTGCTAGGATACATAGTGTCAATGAGAGGTATTGAGGTAGACCCTGCTAAGGTAAAAACAATCCTTTAGATGGAGGCACCCAAAACATTGAAACAATTGAGAGGTCTCCAAGGAAGACTTCAGTCCATTTGAAGGTTCATAGTAGAGTTGGCAGATAAACATAATCAATACTCTCACCTACTTCACAAGGGAGTAGTGTACAAGTGGGATACCAAGTGTGAAGAAGCTTTCAATAAAATCAAAGAATATTTACTTACACCATCGGTCCTCATGCCACTAATCCCAAGAAATCCATTAATTCTTTATGTGTCAGCAATAGTAGCAACCCTTGGAGCTCTCCTAGCTCAACATGATGAAAATGGGATAGAAAGGGCCATCTATTATATCAACAGAACAATGGTTGGGCATGAGTTAAACTACTCATTCATTGAAAAAGCATGTCTAGTAGTAGTGTTTGCTTCATAGAAATTCAGACATTACATGCTGGCACACAAACTAAAACTCATCGCCAAGATTGATCCCCTCAAGCACTTACTGTCAAAGGAAATGCTCATTGGAAGGATGGCTAAATGGGTCATGATACTATCAGAGTATGACATCAAATATGTGGAGTGAAAAGAAATCAATGGCCAAGTCATCGCAGATCAACTTGCAGAAGCACCAATCTATTTAGAGAATCCAGTGATATCAAAGTTTTTGGATGAATTCATCTTCAATCTCAGAATAGCTAACCACTAGAAACTCTACTTTGATGACTCATACAGGCAACATGGATTAGGAGCTGGTGTCTTTTTCATCACCCCACAGGGGGACTACATACCTAGATCATATAAATTGGCATTCCCCTACACCAACAATAATGTAGAATATGAGGCTTTAACCATAGGTCTCAGAATAGTAGTGCAGTGGAACATCATGGACCTTAGGGTATATGCAGACTCTTAGCTGATAATAACTCAAGTGAATGATGAGTATCAGACAAAGGATGATAAGCTCACTCCATACAAGAAACAAGTGGAGAATCTTAAAGAATCCTTCATCAAGATGACATTCGAGAAAATTCCTAGAGCAAACAACAAAGCTGTAGATGCCATGGAAATGACTGAATCCCTACTAGAATTCCCTCGCAACGTCTTAAAACATGAATTCTTGGTAGAGCAGCTTCTCGTGCCCACATTCGAGGTACCAAAGTCAAAATTTATGTGCCATAGTGCTGGTCTTAGTGATCCTTGGTACCATGACATCTTTACCTACCTACGAATAGCAATCATCCCTACCGACCTATCTTCAACCTTAAAATGAGCCTTTTTCAAAAAGGCATCCCAATTTGTCATCCTAGGAGATACCCTGTATCATAAGAAGCATAGAGGGAACCTTATTATGTTGCCTTAATACTGATGAAGCCTTGACTGCTTTAACTAAGGTGCATAATGGGATTTGTGGCTTGCACTCGAGTGGAATGACCTTGGCCAAGAAATTGCTAAGGATGGGATATTATTGGCCTATAATGGAAAGGGAGGCACATGACTATGTCAAAAGGTGCCTACAATGTCAGCAGCATGGGGACCTCATCCATGCTCTAGCTCAAGAGTTCCATCCTATTGTTACACCATGGTGCTTCTCATAGTGGGGGTTCGATCTCATCGGAAAAATCACACCCACTTCATCTAATGGCCATAAGTTCATCATAACCACAACTAAGTACTTTACCAAGTGGTTCAAAGCTATGCCCATGACATATATAACCAGGAAGAAAATATCAAAGTTCATCCTGAACTATCTCATCTATTGCTACAGTGTCCCACAAGCCATTATCTCAAATAATGGGACACCATTCAAAAATTAGGATGTCCATGACCTTGGTGAAAAATTCAAAATCCAACATCACTTTTCCACCCCATATTATCCCCAAGGAAATTGCCAAGAAGAAGCTACCAATAAAACCATTTTGAAAAATCCTCAAGAAAACAGTCAATGACGTAGGTCATGACTAGCATTTGCAGCTCAATCTCACCCTTTGGGCCTATCGAACTAGCATCCACACCGACCAGTGCCACCCCCTTCTCCCTGGTCTATAGATTAGAGGCAGTATTACCCATTCAAATCGAGCTCCCTTCATTAAGAATATCATTACAAAACCTCATAACAAATGAGGAATACTGAGTGTCAAGACTAAATGAGCTGGAGCTACTAGATGAGTGATGTATAGATTCTTTAAATCATTTGCAAGTCTCTCAGGAATAGACTCAGAGAGATCATAACAAGAAAACTAGAAACAAGACTTTCAAATTAGAGACGCTGGTGCTAAGGAGATTAGAAGATGTCCCAAATCCAAACAACAAAGAAAGGAGGATTTGAGACAACTAGTTGGGACCATTTTTTATCACAACAAGCTATAAGTCAGGGGCATATTAGTTATCAACACCCAAAGGCGAGCCTCTGCAAGAGCCCATGAACAACTCCCATCTCAAAAAATTTTATGCCTAATCTTTCAAGGTATAGAACTAAAAATCCAAAAAATAAAGAAAAATTTCCTAAAAAAATGGTTACCCTAATGAAAACCTGGAAAAAAGGAATCCTGGTGATAAGAAAAATAATCAAAACAATTAGAAAAAGGATTAAAAATAGTGAAGAGAAAAAATCATCCTCTGGTGAAAACCACTTCGGTGGTACTTTGGACAAGTACCTTGGTAAAAACCTACCAAATAGGTGCCTTGTGTAAATAAGGACTTTCCATCCACCAGGATCTTTATAGCTCATTTTGCATCATCCATTCATTACACATCCATCTTCCATCGCATTCAGATCTCCATCCATCACCCATTCATTTGGCATCCACATCATAGCTTGGTCTTGTGTTTGTGTCATGATCCCTCCTAGTACTACTCGACCCATCCTCAAGGTCAGTTTGTCCTGCCTTTATCAGAATAGTCTATTGCATCATGCTGGGGCCATGTTCTCATCGGATCAGATTCGTGTATATTCTTGAAGTCTTGAAATAAAAAAATATAGAAACATCATAAAACCAAGAAAATCCAAAACATCAGAAAATAAAAAAAACCCAAAACATTCAAAACATATCAAAATACAAAAATAGGTTAAAAAGTTAGTCAAAAAGTCAAAAACAAAGTTGTCTTGTCACACTACGGGTCTCTGAGCCTTGAACGTAGGTAAGGTTGATCTTTGATCATCCCCCAAGACACTTAGGTCAGTCCTTTAGGAGTCCGTCACAATAAACTGGCAATCCATTTGTTCATATCTCATCACTAATTGAGTATGTTTCAGTTGAATTACGTGGTCTCTAGGTGTATAACGTAGGCAAGTCTAATATGTTGATCAGCCCCCGAGGCCCCTAGGATAGGTCCTTAGGTTAGTCTCTTGGTCAAAATCTTAGAAAACCACAAAAATTTGAAAATCAAAAAATCAAAACATTTGTAAAATCTCAAAAATACCAAAAAATAGCCTCAAAACATTTCAAAACTCCAAAAACATCCAAATATTTGAAAAACTCCATCTGTCTCATCTTACTTTCACCAGCAATAAACATCACTCATAATAAATGTTTGTCATCCTCAAAATTTGGTAAAACAATTGGAAACAAGTCTAGCAGGTGAAAAGAAAAAACTCAAAATGTCAAGTCTCAGGTTTAGGTTAGTATGTAAACAAGTTGGTCGACTCTTTGTATCAATATCCTATCATCCAACCACTCCCATATCAATCATCTAATAACATCATGTCCTAGGATGTATCCTTCCTACAATGGGAATTATTTATTAGAAAGAACACTTTGGATAAACAAAATGATGTGCTGCCATCCACTAACATGTCCTAGGATGTATCCTTCCTACAATGGGCATTATCTTTTGGCAATAGTTTTTGTTCTTATCCTTAAAACACATTTCCTTTTGGTTAGCAATATTGAAGAATATCAGCTTTTTTGTTTACTTTATCTTTGTCTTTTGACTTATCTCTTTGTGCTCATTCCAGTAATCTCTCGATGATGTCCAAAAAAATGGATTTAGAGAGATAAGAATGGGGCAATGATCATATTTTTTGTTTGTTGTGCTTGTTGTATGTTCTTGTAATATAACTTGGTGAATACTTGCTTTGTTAGATATGTATGTAGGGTGTTTTGGGTAGCTTGTTGACTATTACATTGATAGGTTATACCTTTCCATGTTTTGGTCCAAGATGTTTGAAACTTCTGATGTGCATCCTAGCAAGGTTTCCATATGTCAGGAGTGAACAAGAATACTCCTATCTATTTGTCGAGTCAAAGTCCATCACACTAAGCACAATGCCATCTTGGTTCTTTATACCTTGAAGCATCATGCTTATGTGTGCTATCAAAAATAAGATAATTGGTCCTTTGAAAATCCCAACTCCATGATAGATATTCATCATCATCATCATCATCTTTTTTCTTGTTGAAATCTCTTCTTTCTTTCATTCCTTATCACTTCTTCATGCTAACAAGATACTATGACAATTAATCATCACCATAATTAAATCCTGCATCCACAAAATCATTAGAACAATGCATTTCATATACAAACATTGATCATCTCATACACATATAATATATATTTGTTATCCTAAAGCATCTCATAATTATAACATTGCATACACATTTGCATATGACAATCTCCTACAAAATTACAAAAAACATAAATAATCCATCACATCATCCATGGCATAATCATATAACCACCATCGCATCACATAAATAGGTCGGGAATTTGCATCCATTTGCATAAAGCATACAAAAATTACATCATCCATCCATATCATATAGAACATCTCATAAATCACCACATTACAATCATTTCGCATAACATTTCATAAGTCACCCTATATCATTATAAGCATCCAATGCATAATTAAACGAAGCATAACAAGTACATAAGAATTATAAACAACCCATTGCATTAATTACATACATTCTTCCATAATCATATAAAACATCTCATACAAGCATTCATTATGCCATCACATATAAGGTCATTACTCACATATCATTTTGCATATCATAAATTATCATCTCCATACCATTTTGTATAACATATTATTTCGTATAAAAATAACACATCACATCATTATATAACATCATCATAAGTGCACATCATACATGGTAAAACACATATATTCATCATTGCATAGCTACATATCGTGATCATTGCATTCGCATCATCATCACCATCATAACAAAAAAATATATCGAAAAAGAAATCATTTCATAAATCATCACATTTGCATCAACATACATAAATCATCATATAGATTACACCATCATAAAATCATACATAAAAATGTTTTACAAGAGAAATGCAGCATCATAAACATACATATCATCTATCTTCCATCCACAATCATCACAAATGCATATCATATGTTAGTTGCATTACCAACACATAACACATACACTATCAGAAAGAAATGAATCCATACATAATATATGCATCACATAATACCATAACATTACTGCATCACATATAGAAATAGGACCATCCATAAATGTCTAATAAATAAATGGTTCATGACACATCACATCAACATCATCATCTCATATATATCATCAAGTAACCGTCATAGTAAAAAATAATAATCGGATCACTATACATGTGTGTATGTCAATGAGTACAAAAGGGCCCAATGGGCTATCAAAAATAAGCCCATATGACACGAAAGAATAATATCTCGATCAAAAGTGAGGTCTAACCCTCCTATCTGCTGCCCTTGCCTCTATCACTGTGACCCTTTATTGGTCTGTGGCTGGTCCGCTGTGAATAATTGGGGCCTATGCTGGTCTAGGTATGACCTGATGGTAAAGCAACTGATAGTAATCCGCCTCCTGGATGGCCTCCCTGTATGAACGAAGAGGCACTTTGTTATGAGAGGAGGAAGCCGCCATACTCTCTAGTTGTTGTCTACAACCCATCTTTGCGGCTGCCTATAAATTTGCAACCCTTTGTAAAACTATCTGATCTCTCTCTACATTGGCCTGGTCCCTCTCTACTGTGAAGGCCTAGATTTGGGCCTACAACTTTAATATCAACCCATCCCTTGGATCCAGTTGACTTACTGGTTATACTAGTGAAGGCTGCACGTGAGGTTGGTCCTCATCCCTGGCTCATGGTGATGTGGAAACCCAATCTTGGTGCCTATCATGTCCACCCTCTAGCCCTTGATCTCGTTCCTGCATGTGTACATCAACATGAGGTTGATCCATCTGAACCTGTGCTGGTTGGACTTATGCTAGCTGGACCTATGCTGGCTTGACCTATGTTGGCTAGTCCTATGTTGGCTTTCCTACTGGAGGACTGCCACCACCTTGTCCTCAACCTACCCCTCTCCCCTAGCTCTCCATCGAATGGAGGGTGCACCTAGAACTGTCAAATGTAGAGGTGGTCAGAACCAATCACTCTACACCTAAGTCACTCCTGGATCTACGTCCACCTGATCATACGCCCATGGTCATGCCACCAGCTACCTAAAACTATCCACTACCTCAAAGGCAGGAATATATTTCCCCTAGGCACCCTATGATATTGTACGAGCAAAAATGGTCACGCAGTCATCATCTAGCATGTCCTGAGCCTTGCCAAACTAACATTGAACTCGTCTTGGTAGGTATCTCTCAATCATAGTGTGCTCCTACCCCTGCATAAACTAGTCTTGGCGGGAAAAGAACAACTATTGTACATCATCAGCCCATCCGTGCTGACCAAGGTATGGGTGCCATGTGAACACCGTCATCTCATCAATGACCCTCCTCTAGTGAAGGATTTTGTGCTCGCCTATGTGTGTAAAGGACACACCACCCCTGTAATGCCAAACCACTGGATCATCAGACCTGACCGGCATTACAACAACCCATGGCCGAAGGACAGAGATATGCTTCCATGCCCATACATGAAGGAGTGTAACACCTGCACCAAGTGCCCTACTATCCAAATATGCATACTCATGTAAATCCTTGTAAAGGGATGCAAAAAGAATGAGACCCCATGCAAAATGGACTGACTTATCATGAACCATCCGCTCCTAGCAATGCCCCTAGCAAGGACTAAAGTACCAACCTCATTGATCTAGAGTGACAAAACCTGAAATGATGGTAGTAATCACTAGTCGGAAGGGCATCATGAGCATCTTATGGCACTCTAGCTCTATCTGGCCCTCGCAAAACATAACATCCTCTGTAGCTAGGACTGCATGGCAAGCATCCCGTCCAACATCCATATCATAAATAACTCGCTTACCATGTATCAGCAATCTAAGGATGCACCACACATCCTCCAAGGTAATGGTGGCCTCGGTAGTGGGAAGATGAAAGGATGACATCTCACTATGCCATCTCTCGGCAAGCACAAACATCATGCCAAGATGGGTTTGCACAGGTGTTGCGTAGGAAATGTACCATAGCCCCATATCACGAAGTTGGTCCTGCTCCCTGTCAGTCAAATCTCACAAGTAGTAGAATATCCCTTATGATCTACAGTCACGAGAATAGAGTTCCTTGTTGCCTCCTGCATCACAAAAGGTCACTGTGTTAAAATCATCAGGAAAATTTATCGTGAGCATTCAAGAAACTAGCCTAGCGTTGCAAACTATGAAGGCGTCACAGTTTGAAATTTGCAAATAGCAACGCTGGCACCTTCAAATCCCAAACTGCACCATGGCGGTGCACTTTGCTTAAGCATCCCAAACCCTAATTCTAAAGTTCACCACGGCATCGGAGTTTGAAATCTAGTGCTCCATTTCACATATGCGTCAGAGTTTGGAGTCCGTTCCCAAACTCCAAACTCCACCACGACAGTCCATCTTTTGATGTTGGACCAGTTTAAAAGACCAAGCGGTCCAAGTTGAAATTTGAGTGGCACTATATAGCACCACTGCAAGTGACCTAGCTCTAAATGCAATAAATGAATGTGTAAAATGAAAAACAAAGCTCAAGAAAGGATCACATACCGGTGCCACAATGTTGGGAGATCGTTGGTATGTCTGTACTCGATCGGAGAAATGCAATAAGAGTTGTCGTTGTGCCAACTCGTCAAGGTATCAGGGCTGAAAATCGTGAAATCTCTTAAGGCTAAATGTGAAAATGAATTGGAAGTGGCCCCTCGAGGCCTATTAAAGCCTAAAAGTTAGGGTTTTTTTTACCTTGTTTAGCCATCCAGAAGAGGTCAAGGCCCTCAGAACCCTTTTTCATCCGTCCAAAGGTCATTTCACAATTTTTTTTGGCATTTTACCTCATTTTTTGACCTCTCGGAGCCTTTCTGGACCTGTTGAGTACCTTGTCCTTTTTTCGCAAGAGCACCCAAAAATCAAAATTTTTGTCTTATCTCTCAAGGGGATAGTATATTACCATAGTTTCCTTCGTAGAGGCAGCAATGAGGCAATTTTTAAAAAAACTAGAAAATTTTTGGCTTTTGATCGAGACTATTTATTCTTTGAACCAACGCAATGAGAGCACTGCTTCAAAGAGGGGAAAAATGTAGACATAAAAAATGTATTGATGGACATTACACATCTGATCCTGACCACTAACATTGTTTCATCCTAAATCATTCCTCGATCTAACCATTTAATCGCATACCTTTATTTGATTAAATTCATCAATCATCCTCTCTTAATTAAATAAATCATCTTATCTAGTTAAGTTATTCTTTCTTGTTAATTAAATCAATTTACCTAATCTAATTAACCCTATGTCCATATTTAACTAAATAATCAATTTTATTTAATTAAATCTCTAAAGTCCATCTATTAAATAAAATAAATTAAAACCTTATTTATTTTAATCTAGCAACATCTCTTTTAATTAAATAAATCAAAAGTCCTTATTTAATTAATCATTTTATCATATTCCTCTCATATTTGATTTAAATTAACCCATAAATCTAAATCAATATGTCACCTCATTTTAATCCTCATTAAATTAATTAACCCTTAATTAATTTAATCCTAATTCATGTCCTATCCTCTAGCTTTTGCAACTTGCACATGAAAATAGATTTAATTCATTTATTAAATCTCTATTTTCCCTCAAAAGACATAATAAATGAATATTCCTCAAATTTGAATTCAAAATCCAAGTGGATTTTGTCCTTCCAACAAGGCATTTACTCCACCTAATAAGTCCTTTTGCCTTGAGCCAAGTGGCATTCAATGCATTTTCTTTCCCTCTTACATGTCATTTCAACAATTTCAAATTCCACCTAATGTCATTTATTGACACATTCTTCAAAACTTGCACATCCTTAATCCATTCACATGTTGACAAGTGGCATCTTACCATTTGTTGATTCTTAGTCCCACATTGATCCATTTTGGACATCTCTTCAACTTGTTATTCTATAAATAAGAGGCTAATCTCCTCGTTTCATCATCCACAACTTGAGTAAACTTACTCTACTCAAATCCATAGCAATTATCATCCAATTTCATCCAATCTTAGCTAGGTTATGCAAATTTTTATCTTGGAGCACATTGGAGATCTTCATTAAGTGGATCATTCTTCATCATCAATCATCTTCATCACATCATTGGAGTTGGGGAAGGGCTAATTTTCACTCCATATTGGCACCAACTCCCTCAAGAGATTTGATATCTTTTTTTTAAGTGTGTTGTGTTCTTCATTTCATTCCTTTTCTCTTTCATTCAAATGGATTTGTTGAGGAATCTCTATTCTAACTTAAATTTGATCTTATTAATGTGTTCATTTGTTGTGTTCTTGCAGGTTTAGGGTATTGGTTCACAATTATACTTTCAAATCATATAAGGAAAAAAATAAAAAATAAAAGAAAATGCTATTGAAAATTGATTTATCTCAATTTTTGTTTTTCTTTTGAGAAATATCAAAAGTAAAACAATAAGTTAGTAGTGATTTTATCTTCAAATGACATTTAAATGTTAAGAGAGGTTTATTTATCACCATTTTCATCTTTTAGTTAGTCCATTGAATTTAACATGAGTATTTTAATTTCTAGCCAATTCTTTGAATCTAGTTGATTCAATTAACACTTATTTATATTTCTTTTCAAATAGGGTAGAATGACTCCTAGGGAAGGATCCAAAACTATTTGTTTGTATATATCCTTTTGTACACATCTCAATAGTTATGAATTGTAACATACATATTAGATTTGTTTATAGTCAATATGGCTTTTTTTTATGATATCACATCTATATTAAAATGATACTTGTAGAATTTTTTATTAAAACTTGAAGAACAATTACCATATGATCCTATACTATTTAGAGATTTTTTTTCTTGAATTCTTTGTAATGCTTATTGCTTCCCCTTTACTATCAACACACCTAGTTCAATTCTTTGTGGATTTGAACCCAGTGAATTACCTATACACAAGATGATTCTAGCACTATTCTAGAAACTTTAAGGCACCAACATAGCATCCTCAATGTTATATGGTGTGGATTAGCAAGATTGAATGTACTATTGAACCTAATTTTGGGGTCACATTTAAGAAAAAATAAAATAGTTAAATAGTTATCACCTTCTAGGCTTCTTCAAATGGGGGTTTCATACACCAAAGTTTTGTCTTGCTTCAAAGCACCTTGATCAAATTCCATTCAACATAAAATCTTATATCCCCTTTTCATTCATAGACATCATGACATGAATAGTGCGATAATCTAAAATAAAAAAAAATGGACGCCATCGTCATGATGATTTGATTGGAAAATTTGGAGAGTATAACCTTATTTTTGGATGATGAATGCCATCGACAAAAAAGATAGGAGTTCAAATTATGTGTATCTAGAAAGAAGTTAATTGTGCCTTGCAATGAGAATTAAATGCCAAACAATTTGATAATTGAAGAGAAAGCACTAACAATCCAATAGCTCAAATAGTTAGTCCATGGTATTAAAAATATATCTAATTTACTCATTGGATAAAAAAAAATCATCCTCCCACAATGTAATGACATGTAGTCATCTATAGATTCACTAAATGACATCAAATAATTCTTTTGAGAGTAAAAGTGTAATTTCCATAAAGCCATGTGTTGACAAATTATTTGTCCAATTCATTGCTCTATCATAACTAATGATTTTCATAAGAAATTTCACCTACACCATGTAAGATTAAACATTGATTGAGTAGGAAGCAAATGGATAAATACTAAAAAACTAATAAATCCTTAAAAAGGACATGTGACAAGAAAATACAAATAAATAAATACTAATAAACCAATAATTCCTTAAAAAGAGCATGTGGCAAGAAAATACAAGCAGTTAGAAATTAGATTGGCTACTAGTCAAAGTTCAACTGCTTTCGTATTACATGTAGACAAATAGCCACACAATAGGCTAGTCAATCAATTAATATCTGCGCCAGACACTTAATATTTGACTTAGATGTAGTATCTAGTAAACTTACCTCTATACATACGTGTATAGATGAATACACGATCCAATTTTAAAACGCATAGTGACTATAGTACGAGATTTAGCTACTCAAGCAGAGGCATATTTATGCAAGTTTGTCTTTACAAGACAAACACGCAGAGTTTAATCACTTCGTAAGAGATATAATCGGCTCGTAAAAGCTAATATATCTGTTGTAAACGAGGCAGTATTACGTGGGTAATCAGTAAAGTTTGTCTCATTGGAATGAGCATAGATCAAATCCCCTGCCAACTAACATTTATCTTATCATAAAATAATTAAACAATAATTTTATTATATCTGCTGTATACAACGATTCGCTTTATTTTTTTAATGATTCACTGTATGGGTTTAATCGTTGATTTATTTCGAATAAGGCGAATTATAGGAATAAAGCAGCAACAGTGACAATAAATAAGCAAAATTGGGCGGAACACACGAA
The DNA here is from genome assembly GCA_007258455.2 of Sequoia sempervirens. NCBI lineage: Eukaryota > Viridiplantae > Streptophyta > Pinopsida > Cupressales > Cupressaceae > Sequoia > Sequoia sempervirens. The sequence continues at coordinate 17,217 of VDFB02030600.1, forward strand.
GGAGATTACCTGTGTTTGAGCTATAAGTACCCCAAAAGAATTACTTTGAATCAAACATCCAAGTTAGCTGTTGAGAAGTAGTAATAGTTTGCTCACATGGGGAAGGGCGTGTATGTGTTTCTCATGATTGTATTGCTCACAGCTTCTGGTAATGTTTATTCTTCTTCTCTTCAATATTAGTAGCTTTTACTTGTCGATACAAATGAAAATATGTCAATTTTTTGCCCTGGAAAATCTTAACAGCAACTAGTTATTTGTAATATGGTCAGTGTCGATGGGTACTCCGGCTGACCACCCGGGGTATTGTAGAAGCTTCAGCGGTGCATTTAATGGGCCATGCGTCGCATTGAGGGCTGCGGAGTGCAACTCTACATGTCAGGAACACGATGGTCAAGACTTGGGAGAATGCTACGATTTGATTTGTTATTGTTATCGTAAATGTAATTAGAATAGAAATGTTACGAGATGGCCATCCGAATGAATAATGAATATCTATTTCTGTAGGTTTACGTGTTTCTTCTCTGATGGGAGAATACAGAGCCTATAAAATAGAAAGTACAATTACACTATATTAAATGTGTGGAGTGGATTAGGTTAAATAATATTGCATAGAGATTTTCCAGTCTTGTGATTATACAATAAATGTCATTTAGTAAAGGTAATGGGATCATGTGATTAAACAACAGATCTAGAGGATACTTGGAAGAACGGTCTGGAGCTGCTTAAGAAGGAATGGGATCTTATCAATTGTCTTGAGGATTAGCTCTCTCTGTTGGAAAGGTTTTCTTTTTGTTGTTTTCTGGTTCTCTGGGCCTGTGTGCCTGTAGCTATGAGGCCAGTGTGTCATTTTAGTTTTAGTTTCTATGACTGTTTACCTTCTGTTTAATGGTGTTTCTCTGTTGGTTTGTAGGCCTTTGTCTCTGCTTAGACTGGTAGGCTAGCAGACCTTGTGTTTTGTTTTGCTTTGACTAGTGGGTCTGTAGGCCTTGTGTTTTCTTTTGCTGTTTTGTTAGGGATCAGGGCCCTTACCCTGTTTATCCAATAAAAAACAATAAATGTCATCTAATCGATATAATGGGTTCTGTGTGCTTTAAAATCTAGAAAGTCATTGGATAATAATATACATGGGATTTTACATTTAACTTCTGGTTTTAGATCCAGTCTACAAATGCAAACTTGCTCTCTAATTGTTTCTAATTGTTTGTGATGTTACTTGTAATTTTATACCATTCGATTCTTCGATTCCTTGCTAATAATGTATGTCAATATTAAGACTTAAGTTCTTGAATTGATTTACTTTGTGTTAATGTTTGATTTGACTAGAACTTGAATGATTAGAAAAATATGAATAATCAGATTTAATTTGATCTAGTATGTGTGATTTTCATTCAATTTAATTCAAATAAGATATGATTACACATGTTGATGTTAACCGTAATCCATGTATTGTCTATGCAAAACATTCAATTTCAAATAAACATCTTTAATTAGATGGGTTTGCAATGTCATAGAAACTTTAATCTAATTGTTGAAATGGGTTCTTAATTAAATTCATTAAATTACCAAAAATTAATTTATATAAATATTTTATTTTTAAATTCTAGAGTTAAATATTTGAAATTTCATAATATTTCTTGACAAGATTTTAATCATACTAAATAATGAGGTTGGCTTAATCCATGTTGGTAATTCATGATTTTTTAGTTAGATTATATTCTAATATATTTGATTTTAGTTGAATTATTAATAAGTATTTTTTATTTATTTTTATATAGCTATGTATATACAACATGGATGTGTTACTTTTTGTGATTTGAGTGCAATTTTAAAAGATTATTAATGTGAAACATAAAGAATCATTAAAATTTAATTTTTATTCTTCTCATTATGAAGCAATTAGATTTGGACCATGTATCCTGGTGAGACAAACACCATAATCTTATGTGTGAAATAAGACCACTAAACAAGTGAACCATTTTATTTTAGGTGTCTATACTTCAAATTTTGAACCTTAATTTTGTGTGAGTGTATAGGTGTATTCCTAGTTATATATTAATGTGGGTATCATAATACAAATTCATGTTCTATGAGTTAAACTAGGCATTTAAGTGCTTTTAAGGGTCTTAAATAATTCTCCTAGGCCAAATAAATGGCAAGAATCTTATATTGCTTGATGAAACCACAATTAATTGGTGGAGGAAATTATCTCCCCATTGATATTTTTTTTTCACCATTATATATATTAGAATGTTCATTAATATTTTATATATAAAAATTAAATATGATGTAATTAATTTTTTATTAAAAGTTTCAAATCCAATATAAAAAAATATTTTATATTATATTAAAAAATAGTTACATGATACTCAATATTTTTACATTGTAACTATGTCAAAAACATAATATTCCCAATTCATGAGGAACAAAAGGGCCTAGATGGAGTCATATATAGCATAATATAAAATATAATAAACATAGCAAGAGATCTGATCCATCATTAACAAATGCAATTGTTGCTAGAGCTAGCCAAGTCAAAGATAGCCAAAAAAATTGGACCATGAAAACAGGGATTGGATTCTTCATGTTTAAAAAGAGAATGTAAAAAATTGAACATGTTGTATGCATGATACAAAATTGAAAGGATATTCTTCCACCAAGCTAGTTACCATCAATAAAAGAATCGAATGTGGGACTAAAGCCTTGAGAAAAAAATATCTATCAAGGAAGCCCCCCATAAACGAAGAACGATAATTGAAATTTTATCCTTCTAATGCATCTGTACCATAGAAAAAAGGTAACTTGCTTGATTTTGGGAATAATTGATGATAAATTGGACTTAATAATGCCTTGATTTGGTGTTGAGAGGTTTTTTACACATCCACACTAGGTCTTGGGGACTCTCCAATGCATTTATCAATGTCTTGTAGAGGTGTTGTAAAGTGTTGTAAAAGACTTTCATGCTTCTCTAGACTTAATGAACCCATTTTCCCCTAATTCAACATGTGGGTATGCGGGATCATCATGGAAAAAATAGGCCCTTAAGTGGCGAAAAAATTCAAAACAAAAGGTTAGGCAACTTGTGTAAAAATTTGAATAATTTATCTATATTATTTTAAAAATATGTAAGAATAGAATCTGTAGCAAATTAAAATTAGTTTCTAAACTACTAGTTATATTTAAAAAAAAAATCTATTTGGTGAAAATTTGAAATTTCAATGCAGCGGTACTTAAATTTCAGTGAAAAAAATAAGAAGTAGGTGTTTGTCGACCATCTAACCACAATAAAATGATAATATTTTTTATAATATTTTATATATATGAGGTAGAGGACTCATGTCAGATGTTGATGCATTTTTTTTTGTAATTTTTTTCCATCTAAATAATTAATTATAATTTTTTATTACAACTTTTAAAAAAATATAATTTTTTTTATGTCTAACCACCTTAACTTGGTCAAAACTTCATGAAATTCAATTTTTTTTTAATCCTATAGTATGTGAAGCATAGAATGTGACGCATGTTCAGGATTCAAAAAATATGATACCGTTTGAAAGCTATAGATGTTTTTCAATTAGCCTATGAATCAAGACTTTAGTCATAATTCATAAAGAAAATGAATAATAATTATTTATTAAATTCAAAGTAAAGCATAATTTGTATTGGTGGAAAGCTATGAATCTCCTTTAAAAACCCTTTTCATTTCATCAATTTTGGGTAAAAAAAAGTTGTCAGCCACATGGGCCATAATATCACTTACATATCACCACTTTTTGGCCCATCATGATCCTGCACATACCCATTATAAAATGTGTTTAATGACATTATTATATCAAACTAGAAGGCTTTTGAAATAATTTTAACTTTAATCTAGTGTTGTAGTGTGTCTTGCACATTCACATTGGATATTGTACCTTCCTAGGCTAAGTGGACCTCATTTTAGTGTTGTAAATTGTATTTGATCACACTTTCACATTGAATTATGTGTCCCAGGCCATAATTGACCTTTACATCATCACTAATAGGCCCCTATTAACCGATATTGTGCATCTCGAAGCAATATTTGATGAATTAACTAACATAGACATCATATAAACCTTATTTTATTATCTCCCAAGAACCTAGTTGGAAAATGGGCCCCACTGGGACTAATTTTCCATCTATGGCAAATGAGTCCCTGCCAAGTGGGACTAATTCGCTCAAGGTGGTGAATGAGTCCCATTTGGCTCAATTTTGATTATTAAGTGGGAAATTTTGGAATTTAAGTTTTGTTTTTCTTCATGTCAGCCTTGGGGATCCAATTTATGGAATAATAAGGTGAATTTCCTATAAAATCATCTTTCTAAACCCTAGATCATAACCATTCTTGATTATTCATCCATTATTCTTATATCTCAAGTTAAGAAAGTTAGGGTTTCATCATTTCAAGTCATTAAGATATCAATTTTCAGAAATTCAAAGGCAGATTCTTCATGTTTTGCTGCAAAAAATTCAAGGTTCAATCATCGTGGAAAGGTAATCAACTCCATTATTTCATATTCCATTATACTCTTTCTCTAGTTTTCTTTAATTACATAAAAGGGGTTTGACTAAGGCAAAACCCCATGCCCTAACATTCAACATTTCTATCTCTTGTCTTGTGTGTTTGCAAATTTAGGCATCTTGGAGACTTAGAAATCATTGAAGATTACATTGAAAAGTTGTTCAAGTCATCTCTTCATTGGATAAGGCATAATATCAACAAAAGTCATTTTCAGGCCTAAATTGACAGTTTCAGAACCAAACACATGGAGAAGCAGAAAATGTAGACCAAAGGCTCCTGTTTCCACCTTTTAATGTTTAGAAATTCAAAAGTGGACTCATTCACCATGGCTGGTGGATGAGTCCTAGTTCAAGGCCAGTTTTTGGTTTTTCTACATTTTTAGATACCCATTTAATGCTGGATTAATTTCAATCTCTACTCATGTCCCATCCTTCATCCCTTATTTAATTTAATCTACCTTCATCCCTTAGTTAATTTAAATCTCTCCTCACATTATTTAATCCTTCATTAAATTAATTAACCTTGATTAATTTCAATCTCTCTCATGTCCCATCCTCCATCTTTTTCCACTTGCACATGAAAATAGAGTTATTTGATTTATTAAATCTCTATTTATCTTCAACATGGCATAAAGGAGGAATATTCTTCAAATTTGAAATTCAAATCTAAGTTGACTTTGTCCTTCCAACAAGGCATTCACTCCCTCTTACAAGTCCTTTTGAATTGAGCCAAGTGGCCATTACTCCATTTGATTCTCCCTCCACCTTGTCATTAATACAATTTCAAAATTCAAATATTGGCATTTATTGGCACATTCATCAAAACTTTCACATCCTCCATCCACTCACATTTGGACAAGTGGCACCTTGCCATTGAATGAAAGATAGTCCCACATTGCTCTATTTTTGGCATTCTTTCAACTTGACATTCTATAAATAAGAGGCTCCATTCCTCATTTGAACATCCACAACTTGAGTAAACTTACTATACTCAAATCTTTAGCAATATTCATCCATACTTTTGAGTTTATAGCTAGGTTATGCAGGTGTTTATCTTGGATCATTCATCACTCTTCATCAAAGTGGATCAATTTTCATCACCAAATCACCATTGCATCATTGGAGCTGGGAAAGGGCCAATTTTCACATCAAATTTGCACTAATTCCCTCAAGAGATTAAGAGTTTGATTTGCTTTAGAATAGGATTTGATATCTTGGCTTCAAGTTTATTGTGTTCTTCATGTTTTTCATTCAAATGGATTTCTTGAGGAATCACGGTTCTAAATTGCATTTGATCTAATCCATTGATTGTTTGTTCTGTTTTTGCAAGTTGGCAATCATGGTTCACATTTTGGCACTAGAAGGAGGGCTTGATCTCATTTTCTAATCGTGTTTTTGTCAAAAATTAAGTGTTTTTGTTTGTCTACAGGAAAACTATGCCGCTGGAAGGTCAGCATCATTGTTCAGCACTGCTGGTTCTCTAGCGCTGGTATATAGAACCGCTAAAAACTACAAACCATGGCGCCTTTGACTTCCTGCCCAGAATTTTGAATTCTAAACTGCACTGTTGAACCTATCTGACCTGCGGGAATCTTTCAAAAATCTAAACTACACAGCTGACCAAAAGGGCGACATCTTCATGCTCATTGGTCTGGTTACAGAGCAACGCTGACTGGTAAGCAGCGCTATATAGCACCATTGGTGAAATCAAACTATGACACGTTCATGGATTGTACTGTTGGAGGGGAGTATAAAGTGAAATTTTATTTGTAGCACACGTGCTTTGTTTCAAATTATGGTTCTTTTGTCTATTCTCTACTTTCTTGACCTCTATTTCTACAAAATCTAACTCACTTTCTTGTAGGTTGGATCGATCAAAGATGAAAAGGAAGGGAAGCATAATAACGTCATTTCACAAAAACAAGTGTTTTTAAACACTCTAGTGTTTGTTTAATACTCTTAGAGGATTCACTATTCCTCTTAAGGAAAAATTTGTTATCTTTTTTATGCTTAGGACTTACTAATTTCATTTTGGGCTTTAAAAAGAACCTTTTAGATTCTTATTGCAAAAAGGCTTAAAAAGAACATTAGGACTCAAATTTACTAGAGTTTCATTTGGGTTTAATAATTGAACAAGGAAAATTGTCACACTTACTTGGGTGCTTTAAAACGAATTCACTTTTTCTTTGTGGACTTAAAATGAACAAGTGTTTTCATTATTTTGTAATTACTTACACAAAGTAATATCATCAGAATATGTATGCACTTCTCTCGTGCCTCATGGCGATCTTGAGAATCAAAAGGTTTTTGGTTGCATTAAGTTGCATAAGTAATTTCCCATAGACACTTCAATTTGGGTTTAAAATTGAACAAATTATGCAAGTGCGAGTAAATATATTACATGTGTTCTCCCTTTTTTTCTAAATGAAGGTTGATCAAACTATGAATATGTTTACTCACTTTTGTTTATCTTAGAGGGTTTTCCTTGGGGAAAAAGTACTCA
>VDFB02030601.1:0-58135 GCA_007258455.2 Sequoia sempervirens
CTTGTTTTGGAGATGTGTGTCCTTTTTAAGGACTCCTCTCTTCGCTATGTCTTTCAAATGAAGTTTCCCTTGAGTGGACCCCTTTTTCTTTTGAAAGGTTCCCAAGGGACCCCCTTTGAAGGCTTTTCTCTTGAATGAATTCATTCACGTCTAGCTTGGGGGCAACCTAACTAGACCTATTTCATAATTTTACATCTATCTTGGAGGCATCCTGACTAGACCTTGCTTTTCAAACAACACATCCCTTGAGTGGACCCCTCTTCCTTTTGAAGGGTTCTTGAGGGACCCCTTTGAAAGTTTTCCAGCTTGACGATGGTCTGCGTGACTATCTACTTACTTGCTCTATAGGACTGAGAACCTGTAGAGCTCATTTACATACTTGGTGATATAGGTTCTCCTCCTTGAACGGGGTTTGCTTTTATCACATGCTTATTTTGTGGTGCGGGTTCTACTCTTGAGCTGGTTTTGCTTTCACCACACGCTTTTATCACTTTTACTTGGTGATATAGGTTCTTCTCTTCGAGCGGGGTTTGCTTTTATCACCTCTTTTATGATATGGGTTCTCCTCCTCGAGTGGGGTTTTCTTTTATCACACACTTACTTTGTGGTGTAGGTTCTACTCCTGAGTGGGTTTTGCTTTCACCATGCACTTTGTTTATTTCTATCTTTCTCCTCTCTTGTGTATATACCAGATCAAATATTTGCATCTTCTTCATGCTGAGTATATGCTCTTTTTTTAGCTTCATAGTTTTGCGAAACTATGAAATCCTCTTTTGATCTTGCACTCTCAGGTTCGCCAGATCACGGTCTACTTCCTCGATGGTTTAGGTATACATTTCTAACCCTACTCTTTCTTGATCTACTTTACCAAGCACTTATCAGTGTTTGTGCTCGCTAAAGTGGGGGCAAAATGTATAAGAGCGAATTTGCATCCCCTATGCAAATCCCTTTTTTTCCTTTATCTGCCTTAGAAAACCAAGTTCGAAGGCTTAATTCCACCTAAGCTTGCTACTTGCGTCACACTTGGTGCCTGTTTTGAGTGTCGATGGAGGCGTTTCTATCAAGGATGCTTGCACGATGCACAAAAATCCACATAGTGCACTTACATCCTTGACAAATTCTCGTATCTGAAGCCTGTAGAGGCGTTACACTTCTCATTGGGAGTTAAGTTGTAACGCCCCCTTCGGCCGACCGACCTGAATATTGCTATTTTTCTTCATCTCCCCTTCAAATTCACTCCTTCCATATGCATTTCATCTGTAAGAACTTCTTCACTTCATCCACAAGCTTCACAATCTCTTCACAAGCTTGAAGCAACTTCTCCACCATCCCTTCAATCTCCAAACGCTTTACACTTCACAACAACAACATCAACACTCCACTTCAGTAGAGCAAGTGTGGAACAAAACACCATTGCAGTAGAGGCTTGAGTTCCTCTCATTTTCTCCCCTATTAGCCTTGAGCGCTTTTGGTGGAGGTGGCAAGCTTTCACTCCTCTCCTCTATTACTTGGTTGAGTAGCATAACACTGTTTTGTAGTGCTTTAGTGCTCTTTACTTCATTTCTACTTTTCTCTTTATCTATCTGGCTATCTGTGGAGGTGGGAACACCAAAATGGGGTTTGAATGAGGCAAGCCCCTATACATCCACCCAACAATTTCTCTCTTCCTCTTGTGTGTGGGTATTGAAGACACTCACAATCTAGAAGCTTCATCACTCACATGATCGTAAATATTTCATTTCTTCTCCTCATTTTTATCACCTCTATTTCACTTCATTTCAGTCTTATTACTTCATATTGCTTTCTATCATTCTAGAAGTTCTCAGTAATCGAAGTGTAAGTTGTCACTTAGTTATTTTCTATGGCATTCTTTCTCTTTGGTTTGTACAAGACGTCAGCGTGCTGCGTTGTCATTCGTATTATGTGTTGATGTCCTTTGGCTAAGAGCTCATTAGTTTATCCAAAGAATATCTTTGACCTACTGTTTTGGATTCTAAAACTCTCGCCATTGTTCCTTGAGGTAGAGTAGGGTAGTTCACCCCGTGAGGCTCTCTAAATGAAGAGAACTTGTGAGTAGCAAATCCCCCTCTTCTACACTAACAAAGGGTAGGTTGTTGAGATCCATATATAGGATAGGTGGCAAATTGTGCTTACATATTCCAAACTACTTAGGGAGTTTATGCCCAAAATATTTGATAGATTGGATTGTGGAATAGAATAAGTACTTATAGTATGATTCCAAGACCCTATTAAAGGTGTGATTTGTGTACCAAATTGATGGGTGTGCATCTTTGTCATGAGAACACATCCAAATGGATAGGCAAAGAAAAGGTAAGGATAAAATTAGAGCTCAAAACAGAATGGTTACCAAGTTAAAGGAAAAGTTTTGACCTACATGCTACTATATGAATATTTTTAGAAAATTATGGAACATGAGATAAAAGGATATTATATCAAATAATTTTATAGATTGACCATTTGTATAAGTCACAAAAAATATGGTATAGAGAAAATCTCAAGGTATGTAAATGGGCCTTATTTTCCATTTAGGACAAGTTCAATATGATTAATTTGAAGTTGATGGAAGATGCTTATTATTGTTTATTGAAGGTAGAAGAAAGGTTGTATATAAGGAAATAAAGTATCATGCAAGGAAAAAGAGGTTTGGCACATACTAACAAAACAAAGAAATTTCATGTGCGTGGAGAAGCAAGCACATTGCATCGTCAAGAGCATGCACAAAGAGGAAGGGAACCCTTTCAAGGAAGAGGATGTGGATAAGGTATAGGTTTTGCCAAAATATACTTTAGATGCATGAAGAAGTAGGACATAAATTATTTGACTACTCATATGTGGAAATTACTAACATTATGAATAAAATAAAGATTAGTAATCATGTTGAACAAGTTGAAACAAAAAGTACTGCATTAGTCAATTATACGAAAGAGCCACAATATGAAAAAAAAATCATGATGAAAAGAATATTTTTAAGCCCAATAAAAGAAAAAATCATATGAACATAAAGAAATAACTTGGTCAAAATCATGAATAAATCTAGAGGTAATGATTGGTAGTGGTATTATTAATGATCTTGTTTCTAGTGAGATGGTAGAGAAACTTGTTTCGAAGAGGCTTGAACATAAAAATACATGTGTTTTGGATGTTGAAGGGACATCAATGGTTGTTGAATAAACAATGCATGGTGAGCTTTTAGATAGGCACATACAAAAATAGGTCTCTATGTGATATCATGACAATGAAAATTTACCATGTCTTTTTGGGTATGCCTTGGTAATTTGATAAATTTAAGGAGTGTGTATGTTTTGTGCTAATGTCTAAGATTAAGCCAATTGTAGGAACAAAAGATGCAAATGAGGAAAGGTCAAGTGAAGTGAAGGTGATGTTGGGTGAATATGATGATATCATGTTGAAGGATATTCCAAATGGTTTACCACCTATGTTCAGTATAATTCATAAGATGAATTTGATTCCTAGATCCAATTTTCTAAATAAAGTGTATATAGGCTAACACCATAGGAGAATGAGGAGTTGAAGAAGCACGTTGAAGAATCACTTGCCAAGGGGTTGATCAAAGAAATATTGATCTCATACACAATGTATATTGTCCTAGTTCTAAAGAAAGGAGAGTGAAGGATCTGCATTGATTGCAAAGCCATAAAAAAATCGCCATTAAGTATTGATTCATATTTCCATGCATGGACAACTTAATGGATTGTTTAAGTGCAACACAATATTTTTCTAAGATAGACCTAAAAAATGGATATAATCAAAGTAGGATCAAAGAAGGCAATGAAGGGAAGGCCGCTTTCAAAATAAAGGAAAAACTACATGAGTGATTGGTTAGGTCCTTTGGTCCAACCAAAGCACCCAATAAAATTCATGTGATTGATGAATGTAGTGCTAAAGTCATTTTTTCTAAGGTTTTCATTATTTATTTAGATGATATTTTACTTTTTAGCAAGTCAAAGGAAGAGCACTTGACACACTTGATACTAGTGTTATAGTGTTTGTGCAAATAAAAGTTGCTTGTAAACTTGAATATTGTAGTGACATGAAAATAAAGTTGGTGTACTTGGGTTTTGTGATATCTCAATATGGGTTGAAGATGGATCCTAATAAGGTGAGATCTATCCTTGAATGATCATCAATAAAGAATATTTTTTAGACATGAAGTTTTGATGTATTGGAAAGCTTATATATAAATTTCACAAGAAAGTTCAATGGGATTTGTGCACCTATTATAAAGGTAGTGAGGGCTGATAGGAAGGAGTTTGTTTGGACAATAAAAGTTGGATATGGATTCCAACAATTGGAGAAGAAGGTAAGGGAGTAGCTTGTGTTAATGTTGCCTAAACTTAACATAGTATTTTAGGTAGATTGTGATGTCACTAGTGTAGCCATCAAAGAAATGTTGAGTCAATAAAGTAAGCCAACTACACATACTTCAACAAGAAATTGAATGATGCAAAAAATAAGTATTCATTCTATGATCAATATTTTTGTGTTGTTGTATAAGTATTGTAAAAGTGTAGACAATATTTGTTTCCAAAATAATTTGTTGTAAACAAACCATCATGTGTTGCAATTCACAAATAGCCAAGGTAAGTTGAATTGAAGACATACAAAATGGGTGGAATTCTTGTAAGTTACTCATTTTTCTTAAAACATAGGCATGGGAAGTCCAATTAGTTTTTTATGCCTTGAGTATAAGATGCATCTTGTTGACTAAGATGTGTGTGGAGGTCATGGTCTTTGATTCCATCAAAAATTCATACCTTTGGACCAATGCACAATAGTGTTCCCCACTAGTGCAATGGAGCCTCAAATGACCCTCATCTAAGGCCAAGTATTTCATAAACAACATCTTTGTTCAAAGATTTCAAATGAAGGGAGTTTATTATTATTTTTATGAATAAAAAATATCTTCATTCAAAGTTAAATGAAGGATTTTTTTTTATATACGAAAACAAAATTTATTTATGTATTTCATCTTTGCAACATGCATATAGCCATAGTGCATGGGAAAGCAACCATTTTGGTCTTCAAACAAAGATCAAGGGTTATCAAATTTATTTTTATCAATAAAAGGGCTTTAGGGAGCCTCACCCATTATATTAATATTTTGAAAATTTACATATATTGGTATCTCATAGGAGACCCTATTTAAAGCATGTTTGAGAAAATATATCCCCAACAAGCCTCATGGCGTCACACCTTCAATTTCTCCCCCATAGCCTCCATAACAAAGGGAAACTACAGGTTGTTGTAAGGGGGCAGAATGGAAGGCCATGTTCCCAACCCACTATAGAAGCCGAGCCTAGTTATCGCCTTGTATAAAATTGGAGAGCATAAATTGATATTGTGTTTTCTACATTGAAAAATATGGATCCAAAGATCATTAAATACATATATGGATAGTTATGTCTCTTAATGAGACATGACTCTTCATAATTAAATGAATTTTATATTTTAACACCCCCCCTAAACTTTATTTTATCACACAACTTAACTAGATGATGGGGACCACCTATAACAAATAGGTTTATTACCTACCCATGTAAAAATGAAGAATATTTAATACAAATTTCTTCTTGAAAGTATAAAAACATAACTTTCTTTTGAATAGCCTTGATTACTTTTGTCCATCTTTATCCATAGTAAGATAATCTCCATTGTTATATTTGTGTGTGTGCGAAATGTGGGAATTGTTAGTAAATCAACACAAACACCAATGAGACGTATTACATGAAAGATTTGAATAAAAGAAACTACTCTATTTGCAACAAACAAATCTTTAAAAATGTTCCATTGTTCTCTATTCTCAAGGATTTATTAAACCATATTGGCTCTTAGATTTTACATGTGCACTATGGTTGTTAAAATGACAACTTGATAAATGAGATGCTATTCAACATGCAAGCCAATTAAGTTCCTATATGAAACTATGTGATGAAAGCCATGATGCTATGATAATGGAGATTACAATGAATGGATAATGTTGATAAACTATGTAATACAAATGTTGTGACAAGAAGTTAGAATGATTCTGCGTATGCTCAAATGATTAGTGATATGATAGTCTAAAATGCTACAAAGTGATACAAATGCTAAAACTATGATTCTAACTATAAACTCCAAATGCTCCAATGCTCCAAAGCTATTCCTGCATGATAAATCTATTCGAATGTGGGATGCAAAATACTATGGAAAAGGGTTGTATTTATAGGATTTCCCAAGCATCTTGTGATGTGGCAATGATTGAAGGTCCATATTCAAACAAGAGGGATGAATGGTGGAGATGGAAAGAATCAAGAAAAATGTTCCCTCGACCAAAGACAACATGCCAAATGCATGGAGGAATAAAGTGTGTGAAGAATAAGCCATGTGTTTGAAAGTTTGTTGAATATAATTCTAATTAAAAATTAGAATTATTTAATTTCATGTGACCTTGGTGAGGTGGCATGAAAAGTTGTAGACATGTGCTTGAATTCCAAATTTGGGATTAGTGAGAATTAATTAAATAAAACAAACTTTAGAAATTTGTTTATTTAATTAAATTAGAGGAATGTGATTTTAGATTTTGGAGAATTAGAAGATATGAACTATATAAATAAATTGAGAATTTATTTATAAGTGTCGAAATATTAATTAAATAACTAGTATTTAATTAATTAAATGTCTTGACGAATTTTAGGTGTATACATTTTGCCCCTCTTTGAAGTAATGTGTTTACATGTTGCTTCAAAGAAAAAATTGATCTTGAAAAAGAATTTCAATGCCCTAGACGTTGATTTTGGTGATGACGGATATATGCCCCTCGGAGATAAATCAATGTGAATTTTTTTTTTTTTGGATTTTTGGAAAATTTGAAAATTTTGATGATTTTTCGATGATTTGATGATGATCTCAAAATTTTATGCTTCAAAAATGATTTATCTCTCAAAAAATGATATATAAGCCAACATGTGATGATCAGATTAATTAAGGCCCCTTTGAAAAATAAAATAAAACATCCCCATAAAATGACACTTAATTAACCTTAAAAGGTTAAAAATTGTGATTAGGAAGTTCATTTGAGCATTTGGAAATTTGAAAACTTGAGTGATTTGTGCAAATTTGGAGTAGAATGGTGATCCCATACCACACTCACCAATTCGAGTGGGTCAGGCATCACAACTGCCCAGTGGTGTATGGTCCTCCGGTAGGTACCCCAAAAATTGCCTCGTTATATGTGCATTTAATTTTCCTGCTTTTTTTTTCATTTGAATTCGGATTTGAATTATTTTTGCACATAGGGTCGCCGCAATGGTGCATAGGGTAACTGTTTTAGCGTGTCCATAAACTTAGTGCATAGGATGAAAATTTTAGCACATATGGTTAATGAATTAGTGCATTGGATACTCTGGTGCTTAGGTAACCCAAATTAGCACATGCATGAACTATTGTGGTGCATAAGAAAAATTAGTGTGTAGGGTAATTAGATTAGTGCATTGATGAGATGAACTAGCACATAGGGTGAATTGGCACATTAGAACACTATTTCAGCACATTGAGCAAATGAAATGGCACATTGGATACTCTGGTGCATAAAACCTTTGTTTTAGTGCATTGATTAATTTTTTTGGTGCATAGGGTTTTCTAGTACGTAAAAAGAATATTCTAGTGCATTGGTGAAGTTTTAGACTAGATTGATGATTTTCCTGATTAGACTCCTTGATGTTGATGATGTTTGATTGTCTCAGCCTTTGTGTTGATGATGATTGATGATGTTGATAGGTTGGATGTCCATTGATCTCATGATAGGTGAGATGCAATGATAGGATGATGATAATTGACCTCATGATAGGCGAAGATCAATTATAGTTTTTTTGATTGATGGACCTCATGATAGGCAAGGTGCATTGATTGATTTGATAAACCTCATGATAGGCGAGGTGCATTGTTTGATTTGATAAACCTCATGATAGGCAAGGTTGAATTGATTGATTTGATGAACCTTATGGTAGGCAAGGTTGAATTGATTGATTTGATGAACCTCATGACAGGTGAGGTTGAATTGATTGATTGATACTCACGAGATTTGATCAAAGTATCAAAAGAGCTGATTAGATTGATAGGTTGATTGATTTGGATTGATTAATTGACTGATGATGTTAGTTGATTGATTGAATAATTCGCAATTTTGTGATGATAGGAGCCTTTGACGAGTTTACAGATCATAGAGCGGTTCCCGAGGACATGGGAGTTGATTTGCCATTTGACGCAGCCTGAGAAAATTGTCATTGCATGATGTGGTTTGTCATCTCTTATCGAAATGCCCCAGATTAGGATCAACAGGGGGTTATTGATAGCCTTAGTTGAGAGGTGGCACAGTGAGCATAACACCTTCCATTTTCCCACTGGTGAGATCATAGTGACTCCCAAGGACGTATATCAGATTGTATGGATTCCTGTGGTTGGAGAGTTGGTCCTATATGATTCACATGAGCAAGGCACAATTGATGCACTACGCTGAGTTTTCCGGGATGATACCATATGCAAATATGAGATTCCCTAGAGGGACATTCTTGATGCATACACTACATTTCCTTCTGTGTTAGCTAGATTTATTGGTGGGTTCCTTTGTCCTGACCACCGGTTAAAGAGATTCTCAGTTGGATGGGGGTGGATCGTGGAGAGCATTATTGCTTATGGAACTCGATATGCATGGGGTTGTTGTATGCTTGCCCACCTATACCATGATCTGCACCAGGTGGTCTATGTGTGAGGAGCAAGTTTATCAGTCAGGGTCACATTGCTCCAGGTCTGGGCCTGACAACATATAGCAGTCAGTCGGCTAGTGGGAGATAGACAACA
The DNA here is from genome assembly GCA_007258455.2 of Sequoia sempervirens. NCBI lineage: Eukaryota > Viridiplantae > Streptophyta > Pinopsida > Cupressales > Cupressaceae > Sequoia > Sequoia sempervirens. The sequence goes on from VDFB02030601.1 coordinate 8,878, forward strand.
ACCAACCTTGAGGCCATATGTTCACATTTATGTTGGTTGAATTGCTCAACCTAGGCTAGGAGAGCTAGAGTATTGGAGGAGGACATTGAATGATTTAGAGTCAATGGTATAGCAGCTATATGTCGATTGTGAGCAATGGCCAGAGGATGACACGAAGATGCCATATTTATGTCAGTTGATTTATTTGATTGGTCAGACCCAATTTATTACTAAGAGATTCATGCTCTTGAGAGTACTAAGACAGTATGGTAGGGTCTAAGGAATGCCCTAGGGCATGGCCCATTATGCATGACGTGGTAGGATGCTATAGAGTGGGGGCCAGTGTTTTCTTATGATGCAGTTGTTCAACACTTTCAAAGATTACAGGCTATCATTTGGGAGTTGCATCCAGAGATCACCGATGCGTCGATATCGGAGGAGTATTCCTAGTACATGTTTATGCATCCCTTCCCACAGATCACCATTCTAGATGAGCCAATGCCATTTTTGGAGGAAGGGGTAGTAGGTCATGGGTGGAGGTGATAGAGAGATGAGGAGGAGGAGTAGGGGAGAAGGAGGAGAGTAGTGAGGAGGGGGATAGTAGTGATGACAGTGATGATGATGAGAGTGATGGGGGAGATGATGAGGGTGGAGGAGGACCAGGGCCGGATGTTGCAGAGATGAGAGTGCCTCACAAGAGGCGATCATTAGTTTCCCCATCATAGAAAAATGTGGAGATCAAGCTACCATCATAGCAGTAGCAAACACAAATAGTTTCTCTACAGGTATAGGTTTAGATGTTGTAGGGTTAGCTAGAGCAGGTTTAGACTTTACTCATGTAGGCACAGGGGTAGATCCAGACACTGACAACTGAGAGGGATGCAGCTAGGCAACATGTACATGACAAGGGATAGATGTAGGGGCAGATTGCCACATTGATTGCTAAGAGGAATGCTTTGAGATGACAAGTGGATTAGGATGTGGGCCTTACTGAGAGACTATAATAGGTTGCAACGGCTGACAGGTCTATAGATTATTTCAGAGAGATTTGTTGTACTACATAGGGGGCTGAGTTCTATAGAGTTAGATATCATGATGTAGTTTCTCTAGAGTGGTGAGAGAGATTTGCATAGTCCTGGTTAGGGAGGTCCTAGTCTCAAACCATTAGTGTGGCTGTGACACAACCACTTCTTGGAGATAGGATAGATCCTGGTATAGGTTCGTCAAGTGCAAGGGGAGGTGTTGGTCCTGGTCATGTGATGCCGACACCGTCTAGGGGGAGCATAACATAGCTCTGATTTCTAATTTTTTGATGTATTTTGGACATGTATACACTTCGTATTTAATTGAGACATTAATGATGTACCTCTTGATTTCAATCATTATGATACACTGCCATTTTTGATGTGATGTATATTGTTATACCTTTGGATATCCTTGTACACTTTGACATTATGATTTTGAGGTTATATGATATGCGGCGATGATTATGATCTATATGATGTTATATGGTGATGATGATGATGATATGATATGTTATGGATGCATTTAATTTCTATGTTATGATGATTGATGAGCCTAGTTTTTGGTTTAATTTTGGGTAGAATCTATAGTCTATTTTCTAATAGATGTCATGAAATTTGATTATTAGATATTGGTTTTGGCATAATGTTTCCCTCAAACCATTGAAATTTGATATTATCCTATCTCTGTAAGCTTTAATGAAATTTGGAAAAATATGTGGGTTATCTATATTAATTTTGCATGTGATTAATGAATGTTTCTTAGAGTGGTTTTACATGTGCAATTATTATGCGTACTAACTTTTTCATGCAGATTAATGTGATAAGTTGAGGAAGTCACCGCCAGTTGGGCATGCACCATAACGACCAACTGAGTAATCACTCCAAGACAAAGGAAGTTGATGACAAAAGATTCTTCATGCAATTGAATGCAACTGGCTTGTAGTGGACCTTAATGATTGAGCATGCATAGGCATTACTGCTGTGTTGGACCTCCGTTTGGACTTGTATATCTGACCAGATTCCATGCATGTGTAAGTGCCATCACTCCACTTTCCCCTATTTTCCCTAAATGGCGTCCTCCCAGTAGTGGAGTTGACTGCCTTGTTTAGCTATAGTGTAAATAATGATTTGATGCTCCTTCTTTAGGAGGTTGCACAATTTGACATTGTACTCTCATTCTCCAGTTTCAGTAATACTAATGCATTACTCTTTTGTATGCATGGTTTACAATGAATGAAATAAAGATCCGAGTTTGAGCATTTGAGTTCTTATTAGTTTAGAGGATACTTATCCAAGGGGGCCCACTTGGTGAGTAATCTATCTTCTTAGTTTAGCATTACTTGTTGTTTAGCACTTAGTTAGAAATATGACATCGACTGTTTCTACAGCCACTAGAATTCCATTCTATGTCTATTCCTGTAGCCAAAGCAGACAGGGTAGTTTCCTATTTGTCACTCAGATTTTCATTCATGTTATACATTTCAGCTTAGTATAGTTGTTGATTGATGTTTGACATTTGCTTTATTCCTTTCTGAGCAATTTAATTTTAGTATTGTGTTTCTTAGCTGTAGAATGCAATGGCTACTTGAGCCCTTAGTGCACATACTGTGCTGACCCATTTCAAGTTCACATCCCTTGGTTGACAAGTTAAATGCACCCTCATGATGATTAAAATAGCTACTTAGGTTAGATGTCCAATCTCTAAATCATGGATGTAAAGGATTAGTTATCAAATCATTGTAGGGGGCCAAAATTTTTGGTGTCATTGCTGGGGATGGTGTCAAACTAGGGAGTCTTTTGGAGTCATTGGTAGTTTTCTTTGTTGTAGTGTTTCTGGAAGTTGTTCTTAGCATATCCTCATTTAGGAAGTAATGACCCCCCCTTAATTTTTTACCAATTTTTTGTGTGAGCTGGCTAATAGTGAGTGATATCACATGCATAGAAGAAGGAGAAGGGATGCTTATGGGAGATTTCTTCCTAACAATCCTCGTCCATTCCAGCTAGTTGAATATTAGAACCTACTAGGAGAAGAGGAAGAAGAAGATCCACACCCCTTTGTTGATGCATATCTGATCAAACTAGCTTTGAAGTTTCCTCTGAAGATCAAAATCAACTTGAAAACTCCTTTGTCTTAGAACCACATCAAGCAAGCATGGGTGATGAAAATAGGAATAGAAAAAACCAACCGGATTTTCCTTTCCCCATTAACCATCAAAATGAAGTTAACAACATCAAGAACATTCCTACCTCAACACTCCCCAAGTTTTATGGACTTGTGATAGAAGATCCTGATACCTTCTTATTTGAAAGAGGCCACATTAAGATGGTTCATGAGCCTAGGTAGAGATATTGTGGAAACTTGGGAAGACATGAAGAAAAAATTCCTTCAGAAATACAAGGAATATTGTAGGGGTAGTGACATGAGAGGAGGTGAGATTTTTAGGATGTAGCAGAAGGAAGATGAGAGCCTAGAAGGCTATATTGCAAGGTTTATGTTTTGCTTGAAAAAATCTCCACACCATGCACTTAATGAGGACTCACAAAAGTTTCTTTTCCAGAGAGGAATTAATGATAGCTGCACTGATGCTTTGGACCTCATGGAAGGAGGAGATATTTCCCAAGTTCCTTGGGAGGATATCAAGAAAATATGTCAGAATTACTCTAGGGAAGCTTCAAAGAAAGGGAGAGCTTATCAATCTTCCATGGGTAAGTCAACTACTGGTGGAGTTTCAAGAATGGAGATCGCTCATTTGCTAGTTGACTTCAAGCAGGACATTATCAATAATCTAGCTACTCAACTAGATACATTTTAGGCCAAGAAGAAGCAAGAGGAGGCAAAGACAATGTTGACAGAATATTGCCCTCACTGCAAACAAAGGAAGGACTGTAGATGCAAGATGGTAGTTAACCTTAAAAGAAAGCAGATTCCACCTGAGTTCAAGCCAATTTAGATTGAAGAAGACCAAGTCTACTATGTTGCACAAAGGAAGCCTTGGGCTCCAAGATAAGGTATGCCACTAAATCCATTATCCTATGTTGGGCCATATTTTAACTCTTATTCATTTGGTAACCAATGGAAGCCCCCATATCCACCCAGTTATGGAGGATATCCATCACAGCCTTGGAGTAACCCTCCAAATGCTTGGACCAGTCATTAGAGTTCTCCACCTCAGTGGAAGCAACCTCAAGGGAATTGGCAACAATTTCAAGGGCACTAGCAACCACCTCCAGGGAATTGGAAGCAAACAAATCAATGGAGAGGAGGACAACAATGACCTACCTAGAAAAAAACTACATGCAACCACCTTCTCAGCCCCAACAACCTACTATAATGCCTCCACCTGCTAATCCAAGCTCAAATGTACCTAAACCTACTCAACTACTAGCTTAGCCCACACCCAATCCAAATAACAAACCATAGCAGCAGTCTGCATACTCTGTTGATTCAAATCAATTTTATGCATATGTTGTGAGTGTAAGTGACATCCACTTGCGTTTAGGAACTACTCTACCAACCCCTTCCAAACCCATTATCATTGAACTTACTGTAGAAGAGGAAGATGAGCCTTTGAATGATTGCATTCAATCAAATGCACCTAAAAATCCTAAGCCAGTTCAAGTCAAGTAGACTGAACAAGAACCACCATTCCCTCAAAGATTAGAAGTTACCAAGAAGATAGAAGAAAAGGAGGATACTACTTTTGACATCTTGGATCAGCTATAACATATATGTGTTCAAATACCCTTATTTTAGGCCATAAAGGATGTTCCAATCTATGACAAAGATATCAAGGAAGCTTGTCTTAAGAAGCTAGGAAGAAAGAAGAGAGACCCAACTACAATTCATGTGGTGGGCCAGCTAGCTAACATCAAGCTAGGAAAAGTGATTATTCCTAAGTATAATGACCCAAGCAGTCCTGTGGTAGCAGTTGCCATAAATGAGATTTAAGTAAAGAATGCATTGATTGATTTAGGGGCAACAATAAATGTCATGACTAAGGAAATCCTACAACAACTAAAGATTGAAAGTATGAGATCTACTCCTACTATCCTGCAACTTGCTGATAGCTCTAATGTTAAGCTTGATGGTGTAGTGGGGGATCTTGTGGTAGCTCTAGATTCCTGGGAGTACCAAACAGATTTTATGATTATTTCTCTTAAGGCCACACTAGGCAGGCATCCTATTATTCTTGTAAGGCCTTGGTTAGCAACTACAAATGCATACATTGGATGTCATTCAGGTGACATGACCATTTCAGATGGAAGGAGTACTAAAATTCTTGTTCTTTATCTGTCTGTTCAGCCATCTTGTGATGAACATGATTCTATATGGCCACAAGTTGGTGAAGAGGTTGAGAAAATTAACTATTTGACACAACTTATGATGCTAGGAAGAAGCTCTTTTATGTAGCTCCAAGATGAGGAGGAAGTATTGGATAACATCATTTAGAATCATTATGAAGTGGAGGAAGCATCATCTTCTACTTTGGTCAGAACACTTCTACCTACTCTTTCTGCATCCACTGTTCTTGTAGACATTCTTCTTGCAGATTTTCGTCCTGTAGCCACTCTTCTTGTGGATGTTCTTCATGCACCCACTCTTCCTGCAGATGTTCTTCCTGCAACCATTTTTCTTATAGAAAAATTTCTTGCAGCAATAGATATGTCCCATACATTGCTACCATATGAACTAAAGGTACCATGTTCCAATGAAGCAACCATGATAGGGTTAACTACACAAGTTCAGGTGTCAGAGGAAAAATATTTGAATGTTAGTAGTAAATTGAATGAAGAGCAGCAATTGTTATTGGCAAATCTATTAAGGACCCATCAACATGCATTTGCATGGGATTATCATGATATGAAGGGATTGGATCCTAAACTTTTTACCCATAGAATTTACATAAGAGATGATTGCACTCCAATAAGACAACCACAAAGAAGAATTAACCTTGCACTAAGAGAAATTGTGAAAGAAGAACTACAAAAGCTCCTAGATGCAAGATTCATCTACCCCATTTCAGATAGTCAGTGGGTATCTCCATTAGTGATTGTGCCCAAGAAAGGAGGAAATGGCGAGTTTTTGTTGATTATAGAGAACTTAATGCTGCCAACAAGAAGGATCACTTTTCTTTACCCTTCATTGATCAAGTTTTGGACACACTTGTAGGAAAGCAATACTTCTCTTTTCTAGATGGATTTAGCGGCTATAACCAGATCCAAATTGCACCAAAAGACTAGGAAAAGACCACATTTACTTGTCCATGGGGGACCTATGCCTATTCAGTACTTCCATTTGGATTGTGCAATGCACCTGCAACTTTTTAGAGGGCAGTCATTAGCATATTCTCAAACATTTCTCATGATTGCATGGAGATCTATATGGATGACTTCACCACTTATGGTGTTGATTTTAATCAGGCATTGGAAAATTCAAGAAAGTCCTATAGAGATGTGAAAAATGCTTCATGATGATGCAAGAAGGTGTAGTCCTTAGCCACTATATCTCCCACAAGGGAATCCAAGTTGATCCTGCAAAGATTGAGGTAATCACAAATTTTCCTACACCCACAAAATAGAAGGATTTTAGGAGTTTGTTGGGTCATGCAGGATATTATAGGAAATTCATCAAGGATTTCAGCAAGGTAACAACACCATTGTATACCCTTCTCACTAAGGATGCTGAATTTTAGTGGACTGAAGCTTGTGACAAGGCATTTTCTGACTTGAAGGCAACTTTGACTCATGCTCTTGTACTCAAGGGACCTAATTGGGACCTTCCTTTTCACATTCATATTGATGCATCAGATTATGCCATAGGAGCAATCTTAGGATAGAAAGAGGGAGTTGTTGAAAATACTATTTACTTTGTCAGCAAAAATTTGCAAGGTGTTGAATTCAATTATACAGTGACAAAGAAAGAAATGCTAGCAGTAATCTATGCACTGAACAAATTCAGACATTACATAACATGCTACCAAATCTTTTTGCACACTGATCGTGTAGCCATTAGGTATATCATGAATAAACCTTTGATCACAGGTAGATTGGCAAGATGGTTATTATTGATACCAGAGTTTGATATAAACATTGTGGATAAGTCAGGGAAGGCCAATGTTGTTGCAGACTTTCTTTCAAGGCTAACTATATCAAAAGACAATCAATCCATAGATGACTCTTTCCTTGATGCACATCTATTTTCTCTTTGCGTACAAACCCCCTAGTATGCTAACATAGCCAATTACTTGGTCACAAGTAGAGTTCCTTCTCACTTCTCCCCAAAAGAGAAAAGGGTACTCATTGAAAAATCTTTTCCTTTCTCTTGGATTGCTAGATGTTTGTTTTATACTGGACCAGACCATGTCATGAGAAGATGTGTGAAAGAAGATGAGACATATGACATTTTGCATGCATGTCACAATGAACCATGTGGAGGACAATTTGCAACCAAGAGGACAACAATGAAGGTATTGAACATAGGATATTATTGGCCAACACTCCATAAGGATGTAGGAAGGTATACAAGAAAATGTGATAGATGTCAAAGAATGGGCAGACCAACCAGATCTGATGAGATTCCACTATGCCCTCAGGTAGTAATAATTCCATTTGACAAGTGGGGATTGGATTTTGTGGGGCCAATTGACCCTCCATCAAATGGTAAGTCTTATATATTAGTATGCACTAATTATGTAACAAAATGGGTAGAAGCTAAGGCCATGAAGCATGCAAGAGATAACAAGGTTGCAGATTTTCTTTATGAGGAATTTTTCACAAGATATGGAGTCCCAAGAGAAATAGTGACTGATCAAGGAGCTCAATTCACATCAAATCTTGTTGCAACACTAGTTAGTGAGTATAATATAAGGCACTAAAATTCTACTCCTTATCACCCCCAAGCTAATGGCCAAGTTGAGGTGACAAATAGAGAAAGTGAATCCATTCTAACTAAAATATTAGCTATCCATAGGAAGGATTGGGAAAATAGATTACCAGAAGCTATTTAGGCCTATAGGACAACATGGAAAACAACTATGAGTTTCACACCATTTGAGTTGTATGGAAAGACAACTATGATGCTAGTTGAATTTGAATATAAGACTTTGTGAATTACAGTGGATTTAGGGATGGATATTTCTGAAGCACAAAAAGAAAGAATCATGCAGCTAAATGCTTTGGATGAAATGAGAAGAGCATCCCTGCAACATGTAAGAACTTATGAAAAGCAACAATAGGATCAAGAGATCAAAGATAGCACAAAAGAGAGAAAAGATGAGATAATATGAAGATTGTATTCTCAATATGCATGGAGATGCTCCATTACAAGCATGTGCAAGGCTTGCTTATAAAGGAAAGCTAGGACACAATGAAGGGCCATGAATTAGAAAAGTTTCCCAATCATGTACATGGTAGGTAGAAAGAAATAATAGATAATTCCATGAAAGGTGGATCACCCACCTAAAGTGGAATTATCATGCCACGAAAAGTGGAGGTAAAAATGTGATAACTAGATCACACCACAAAAAGTGGAATTTATCCTACACACACTTCCCTAAGTGTCTAACTCATATCTCTCAATGTATGCACAAACCTAGATGCAAGATGCAAATAACTAGGTGTCACAAGTGCAACCTATAATGATATGCATTCCCTAAGTAAGCCTAAGTAAAGTGTAATAAGTAAAATACTTATTTACACCAACATCCCCCCTTAAGTGCAACTCAAGGAATGAAGACTCAAGCTAACCATGCAAGATAAGATGCAAGATGGGTCCTGGCAACTGAGCCATGTTAGGTACCCATGTACAAGTGCAATGCAACCTCTCACGAGCAAGGAAAGGGATAAAACCTCATGGGAAAAACCCCCCCTCAAAAGAGAGAAGAAAAAAAATGAATGTACAAATGGAGAAGGAAAAAACCCCAAGACGAGGAAAAACTCCCCCCATGAAAGAGAAGAAGAAGAGAGACAAGGTAGCCCCCCCTCAATGTACAATGTTCACCTATGGAAGATGCTTGAGAAGGAATGAAGAAGCTGCTCCAAAAGTGTCGAACAACGTTCCTCCCCTTAGGAAGAAACAAAACCATGGATGTATGCAGGATATCAAGAATATGGATGATATGTGATGATGTCTCTGAAGCATGCCCAAATGTCTCCATGTCGATGTCAAAAGCTGACACACTCCAAATAGGCATTCTAGGCTACACTGCTGAAGATGACAATCCAACATCTAGTAGAGGTGAATGTAGAACATGATACAAAGGTGCATGAATGAAGTCTCCCCAATCCACAAGTGAAGAAAGAATAACCCTCAAAATGTAAGGAGTCTTCGAAATCTGCTCAAATTTTCCTATGTTGATGTTGAAAGATGCCTTTCCCAAACCATGTGAAGCTGCAATGGAAAGTGCAAAGGTCACAGTGTAGTCACTTCTTGTAACCTCTGAGAAACCATTTGCAACAACACTTCCATCGACTAAAAAAGACAACTCAAGATCTAGCAGGGATGAAGGTAGAACATACTCCAAAGATGCAAGTGTCTCCTCAGGAGAGAAAGTGGCCTCAACCAATTGTTGTACATATGCATCCACAGTCACATCAACCTCAAAAGACTGATCATGCAAAGGAGGGTCAGAGTGTTACCTCACAACAACTAAAGAAGAATCACCTTCATCAAAGAGAAGATGTAAGTAATCAAATGTGTCTCCCAAATCTGCAATGTAGGACTCCACAAACAAGCTGCCAATGTCTGTCAAGTAGTCATCCCTTGAAACTATTGCTGGAAGACAAGGTATGCACTATTGCACTGAATCACAAGGCACTGAAACTGGTAGAACACAAGTATCATCAGGTACATCAGTCAATGTAGGAGATGGAATATCAACAATAGGCTCAAGAACCTCAAGAGTAGTAAGCACTCCAAGATTCAAGTAACCATACTCATTCTCCTCAAGTGTGTCCACACTAGGGTGAACTGAATCATCAGTAGGAGAAAAATATGAGAAGGTGTAGAACCGAGAATGATTATCAACCTCCCCAACTGCAACAAGATCCCTGCTATGCAAATCCCGAACAATGACAAAATCTGGTGTGAACTCTACACTCTTTCCTGTACCACTATGTGTAATCTGATAGATGGAAAGGATGTTCCTTGACAAAGTAGGCACACATAGAACATCATTAAATGATCTGCCTTCAGTGTCAATAGACCCCTTCCCACAAACTACCAAAGAAGTGTTGTTGCCCATCAAAATGGGTGGTGATGAACAAGAATCAAATGAAGAGAACATGTCCTTGGAAGAGGTCATATGATGTGAAGCTCCTAAGTCAAGGATCCACCTATTTGAATTGGAATCTGTAACTACAAGAAATGCTTTCCCATTACGTTTCTCATGTTGAGATGATGTAGATGAAGGAGATGAGCTTGATGTTGTTACCATGAGAGTTGTGCCTTTTCCCCTAGAAGTAGAAGGAGATGAGTCCTCCCGATATGCATTTGGAAAGTTGATGTTGTTCTTCTTGAGGATAGTTGTCAACTCATCAATTTGCTTAGCATGACAATGATGCTCCTCCTGACCAAACTTTTTGCAATATGCACATGTTGGTTTCTCCTTCTTTCTTGAGTTGTTCTTTGAAGAATATGATGATGAGCCTTGTTGTGGAGGAGTGGATTGTTGGTTCTCTCCTTGTGGCTTTAGTGAAGATTGATTTTGGCCTTTCCCTTTTCCTTGCTTTTTGTTTCCATGATTGACCACTAATGCTTTTGAAGTTGAAGACTTAAGAATGCCCATTGTCATCAACTTATTTTGCTCAAGAATCAAAAGATCTATGAGAGCCTCAAAAGATGGTGATGTGAAGTTTCTAATTGTCAATCGTTGAGTCTGAAAACCTAAAACAAAGGCTGCATACTCAGTTGGAAGCTTGTCCAACAAGTTGAAGACCAATTGATCATCCTCTTTCTCAATACCACAATCTTTTAGTTGTGCTCTTAGCTCATTTTCCTTAGTGACATAATCTTGAATGGTGTCAAAATTATTGGGATCAAGGCTTAGGAGATAATTTTCAAGCTTGTATCCCTTAACCTTATCAACCTTTCCATACAAAGTAGCAAGCTTATCCCAAGTTTCTTTGGCTCTAGTACATTTATCAACATGGAAAATGAGATCATCTGAAATGAACTTTCTTAGTGTACCCAATTCCATAGAAATTTTAGTGAGCCAATCCATATATGCAGTTGGATCTGCCTTAGGATCCAAAGGTGCAGTTATGGTTCCATCAATATAGTAAATTAAACCTTTTTCCATTAGTTTAATCCATGCACGTACTTTCCATGCTTAGCATAATTTATGCGATTCAAGGTGGAACTTTAAATGAACATGATGAAATCTGAAACACGGGGAGAAAATAAATTTACAATCACTGAAGACCCCCAAATTTACTCAATCAAAGTACCCCCCCCCAAAAAAAGATGATTTTGGCACTTTATAATGTAGTGCGTGTACAATAGGCCACTTACAACTTGGCTAAGTGGACTTATGATTTTTGATTTACAACTTGCCATAATTAGGCTGAGAACATACTAGAACAATGAAGTAAAGACCTAAAGGAATTTGGAATCCTGTGCAATACAGAGTGCAAAATGGGCCAAAGAGACCATATGCTAAAGGGTACAGAATCACTCAGGAGGATCTTTTCCTAAGTGATTTGAGATTTAAGAAGTGAGCCAGAAAAGTCAATGCACTTTTGAGAAAAAATGGCACGGTTAAATTTTATGTGCCCTCCTAGCAGACCTCGAGTTAGAGAAATAGAGGTTAGATAGGTACAATGTTTGAGACTGCAAAGGTATTATACGCAAAAGGTAGAAGCAGAACTGCGGTACGTGAGAAGTACACAATAAATTAGCCAAATAAAAATTTACTAACTGCAGGAGAGGAGGAGAAGAAGAGCTGACGAAGAGTTGCAGGAGGAGAACTCAAAATTAGGATTGCAAATGAAAAGGCCAATAGCAGTGAGGAGGGATGCAATTTACTCAAAAAGCATGGCCCGTGACATCATCGGCCGACCGCGATCTTTGATGTGGCAAGCTTCATGATCAATTTTACGATTAAATAATTGCATCCCGAGGGAGTTTACATGACACAGAATTGACATTTAAAATGGAAATTAAGTCACCGCTAAAAATCTAAGGCCCCATTAAGCGATTTTTGAGATTAAGCTAAAAGATATTCTTGATGACAATCAAAAATATTCTTGAATTGTAGCTAGTAAAGATATTCTTAACCCAATTCTCTTGGGCCCATGTATGTATGCTTGTGCTTAAAATTATGAGCTGTCGGATTTTGAATGATGTTGCCAATATTGAGAAATGGAGCCTGTCGATTTTGTAACAAGGGCTCGCCGGTGGAGTGTGGATCATGAGTGTGTGGGGGCCAGGGGTCCGCATGGCCCACTGTCATGTGGCCACGTGGCCTACATAGAGTGGTCCATAGGTACCCTGTACCTGTCCGTGCGCAAACTTGTCTGTAGAGAAAAATGTCACACAAAAAAAATTGCCCTTTTCATTTTTGATTTATAAAAATTAAAAAATCAAAAAACAAATTCTTGATTGACAAAAAAAAACCCCAAATACAATTTTTATGGGGTTTTAATTTTTCTAATTTTTTTCACAAGTATACGACAAATAAATAATTTTTTTTAGAACTATTAAAAAAATTAGAAAATTGAAAAAATACCCAAATTGGCGAATTTTTTCAATCTAGGGTTCCCAATGTCGGATTTCAACGAAATGAAAGGCTATCTTGACTGAAAACAACCTTCTAAATCCGAATTTGAGGTTAGATCTAGTCTAGGATGCACCAAAATATTGCTACTCCTCAGATTTTCCTCTTGACCACCTTCACACGAACTAAGATCTCCCACCAATGGCTATCGAAAGAATCTCCAACCACTCTAATACCATGTAAGAACTTATGAAAAGAAAAAATAGGATCGAGAGATCAAATATAGCACAAAATAAGGGCGCAATGAGAATGCTACAGAGGATGAAAGTAGATAGTTGTGTATATTATCAAATAAATCACTTGTGAGGGTCACCAATCAAACTTGCATTCTATCCACTTTAAGATTTTGAATCACATGAGACACGAATGAAGGATGAATGTGCCTAATGTGTTGTACAATCTTCTCTCAATCATGGTGATTGAGACCCAAAAAGGTAGGGACAATTCTGTTTCCCACCATTGCTTGATTAAATTTCTAGTTGAAAAGTCTCTGCATGATGTATCTGGAATGACTTGGGAAGATTTTATCAAAGTTGATCAATGTTATCATTGGGAAGAGTTTTTCAATGCTGAGCACTTGCCACCTAGGGTTATGCCTCAATCCTATAAGTCTAGAAGGAGGGTAAGCACAACTAAAGCCATTCCTAGTGCTTCAACCTATGGTGCTGGCTCTAGTGTGAACCCCCTTGCAACAAAAGAATCTATAGAAATTAATTCTTCTAGAACAGAGCACTCAGAAAAAGAAAGCTCTTCCTCAGACTCTGATGATGAAGTTCCACTTAAAACCCTCATGAAAACTAGGGCACATCAGAGAGAAGTAGAAACGAGAAAAGGGAGGCTAAAACACATCCTGTAGAAATAAAAGTGCCAAGTTCTAAGAAGAGGAAGGCTAATACTATTCATCCTATAGCCAAAGAAGAACGTGAGAGACCTCCTAAGAAATCAAAACTAGCTAGGCCTACATTTATTACGCCTCCACAGGGAAGCCCTAAATTAGGTGAGACCTCACGTGAGGACCTTGAAGCTCCAATGGAGCAGGAGAATTCTAAAGAAGAAGAAGATATTTTTAAGAGGGAAACAAATATAACACTGGTTGATCTTGCTAATATTGCAAAAGAATTGGAGGAAAACCAAGACTTCTTGTAGCATGAGCAAGAGGTCCTGCAACACGAGCAAGAAGTCCTGCAACATGAGCAAGAAGTCCTACAATAATAACCAAAACTAGAGTGGGAGTTCCTATAGCCAAAATAAGAGCCAAAAGAAGAGTCCTTGCAGCAAAAGGAAGAAGAAGCAACACCCTTGCAGCTTGAGATAACTGGACAACCTGAGTTCATGTAGATAGTGCCATATGAGAAGCCACCACCAAAAATACTAATAGGAATCCATAATCCTCCTGATTTTATATTACACACAACAATTTTAAATTTGTGGGAAGAAATAAAAAGAAGAGAGGAAGAATGGAAAAAGGAAAAATGGAAATTGAAGGAGGAAATTCAAGAGGGATGAAGAAATTGAGGATAAAAATGCAGAGATTGTCACCCTTAAGCAAAGGGTAGATGATATGGCAGCTTTGGAACCAAAGATTTTGGAATGTAGAGACCCTCCAAGGGTCTATGCTCTATTCCTAAAAGAGAAGTATCTCTCTTTCAAGCTGTAAAAAATTGCCTTAGGTTTGAACCCTTCTATTGACACCCCCATTGAATTCTTCAATGCTTATAGGATCGCCTCACCTAAAATGAAAAAATTGCTATGTGAATTTTATTTACATAATTATGTTGTCACGAAAGACCATGATTGGAATCTGTTGTTGTATGTTAAAGATATTCAATTGAGAGCATTCATGTCTTGGGTGCAAAATGAGATTAGTTGGGGACAACAACATAGTGCTTATAAACAATTAGAGTCTAATATCCCTTTGCATGTTAGAGCTGAATTGAGCAACCCAAGGGACATTTACAAAGAATGACACAAAATGCTGCTCAGACCAAGTTATGCCAATAAGATTATGCCTTGGATTGAGGCAGTTTATAGTATGAGGTAAAGACAACAACAAAAGAGGATACCATGAGGAGATGTTTATCATAGAGATGGAATAGTTTGACTGATGAGCTAAAATAGGCTGAGCCTCATTCCATCCACAATTATGCTGCAACACAAAAAAGAAATAAGAGGTATATTGAGATTGGGAGAACATAGGGGCAAATTTGGCTTTCCCTAACTTTCTAGCCACCCATTCTCATGTGGCCCGTGCCAAAATTTAGATTTTACTAGTATGATGATGCTACAGAAAGGAAAATATGGAACAGGTTTGATAGATTGGGAGGATTCTATTGGGACCTTAACTCACGTACTGCAACCAGTGATGTTCGACAACTCTCAGTAGAAAATTTTAGAGCCTTAACCAAATAGAAGAACAACTCTTACCCTGTTGGAGGACTCACAAAACGTTAGGTTGGGGGGAGTGATGAGCCTAGTTTTTGGTTTAATTTTGGGTAGAATCTATAGTCTATTTGCTAATAGATATCATGAACTTTGATGATTAGATGTTGGTTTTGGCATAGTGTTTCCCTCAAACCATTGACATTTGAATTATCCTATCTCTGCAAGCTTTAATGACATTTGGAAAAATATGCGGGTTATCTATATTAATTTTGCATGTGATTAATGAATTTTTCTTAGAGTGGTTTTAGATGTGCAATTATTATGCGTATTAAATTTTCCATTCAAATTAATGTGCTAAGTTGAGGAAGACACCACCAGCTGGGCATGCACCATAATGACCAGTTGAGGAATCGCTCCAAGTCAAAGGTAGTCGATGACAAAAGATTCTTCATGCAATTGAATGTAACCGCCTTATAGTGGACCTTAATAATTGAGCATGCATGGGCGTTACTGTTGTGCTGGACCCACATTTGGACTTGCATGTCTTACTAGATTCCATGCATGCATAACTACCATCGCTCCACTCTCCCCTGTTTTCCCTAAACGGCGTCCTCCCAGTCATGGAGTTGACTACCTTGTTTAGCTGTAGTGTAAATAATGATTTGATGCTCCTTCTTCAGGAGGTTGCACGATTTGACATTGTACTCTTATTCTCCAGTTTCAGTAATACAATTACATTACTCTTTTGTATGCATGGTTTGCAGTGAATGAAATAAAGATCCAAGTTTGAGCATCTGAGTTCTTATTAGTTTAGAGGATACTTATCCAAGGGGGGCCACTTGGTGAGTAATTTGTCTTCTTAGTTTAGCATTACTTGTTGTTTAGCACTTAGTTAGAAATCTCGCATCGACTATTCCTACAACCACTAGAATTCCATTTTGTGTCTATTCCTGTAGCCAAAATAGACATGGTAGTTTCCTTTTTGTTGCTCAGATTTTCATTCCTATTATGCATTTCAGCTTAGTATAGTTGTTGATTGATGTTCGACATTTGCTTTATTCCTTTCTAAGCAATTTACTTTCAGTATTGTGTTTCTTAGCTATAGAATGCAATGACTACTTGAGCCCTTAGTGTGCATACTGTGCTGACCCATTTCAAGTTCATTTCCCTGGGTTGACAAGTTAAATGCACCTTCATGATGATTGAAATAACTATTCGAGTTAGATGTCCAATCTCTGAATCATGGTTGTAAAGGATTAGTTATCAAATAATTGTAGGAGGCCAACAATGATGATCATGATGATTATGATGGATGCTTTTGATTTCCATTGTTTATGCTATGTGATGTTTTATATGATGATGATGATATGATGTGTTATAGATCCAAATAATGATGCAACTAATGTGTTTTGATTCTATGAAACTTTATGAATGATGCCTATATGATGTATGTGATAGATTTTATTATGCCAATGATATGTGATGTATTTGATGTTTTTGTACTTTTCTGATGCAAATAACTGATGCAATGAATGGATGAATGTTAGATGAAATAATTGTATGATGGTATATAGTTCTATGTGTTTATGATGGTTACATGATGATGACCATGTTGATAATGCAATTATGATATTATAATGTATGATGAATGATTATATATGTTTTATGGATTTATGCAAATGATGTTTTATGTTATGTGAGATGGATTTTGATTATGTAAATGATGTGGGATGATATGCAATGTTTATACTAATTATGTATGGATGTAATGACAATGGGATGATATATAGATGATGTTTTATAATATGTAAGATGAATTATGATGATGTGATGCAAATGATGATATATGTATGACAATGTAATGATGATGTTTTGATATATGGATGATATGTGATTATGTGATGCAAATGATTATGCTTAAATGAGTTCACAAGACTTTAAAACCTCTAGGGCCTTAAGCTTAAATGAGTGAATCTATCCAACTTCCAAGATTTGCGGAAATGTTGTAGTAAGTTGATTATTTGTTAAGTTGAGCTTCACAAAACTTGACATATTTCCCAACTCTCTTGGAAATTTGAAGAGACTCACTCATTTAAGCTTAGTGGACTGCATTCTTAATGCAACTATATAAAATGATTCTAATTATGTAAATGAGATGTAATGCACGTTTTTTTGTGTTTTCTGATGCAAATATTATGATGTGATGCATGGATGAATGAATGGTGTGATAATGTTTTCTAATGTATGCACATGATGATGCAACTGATGTGTTTTCTATATGAAAATGATTTCTAATTTATGCAAATGATGATGCAATTGATGTGTTTTCTATATGAGAATAATGTGATTTTGGTAATGTCAAGTGTACTCAATTCATTGATAAGAGAGAACATCATTATGAAATTGTTGCAGCTTTGGAAATCCCATAGATACAGATGAAAAATAACATGAATGAAAT
The DNA here is from genome assembly GCA_007258455.2 of Sequoia sempervirens. NCBI lineage: Eukaryota > Viridiplantae > Streptophyta > Pinopsida > Cupressales > Cupressaceae > Sequoia > Sequoia sempervirens. Next base: position 26,496 of record VDFB02030601.1, read on the forward strand.
CTACCTTAACCATGCAGATCTAACATGCAAATGTTGTCATTTGTAATAGCCGATTTGTTGTGCTTTTTTATCATCATTGAGCCTTTAAAATTTTGAAAGTGAGTACAAGAATCAATGGCATATTTAGACCATGATGACCTGAGTACTACTTCCATGATGTTTGATAGTGCAAGTTAACACAAGCATCTAATTATAATTAAACCAAGATGACTTGAGTATTGCTTGCATAAACAAATAAGAGTTAATAGTTTTCCTATGCAAATTCAAAATGTCATTAGTGATACTTTGTAGGGAACATCCCACGACAATTTGCACAGTAATAATGATCAACTCATAGACAATAGACAAAGAAAAATCATACTCCTTGGATCCTCTAGTTCAATACATCATCGAGGTGCTCCAGAGATATGATAACAAAAATCAAAGTACAACAGTTGAACATTCATGTTTTATGTGATAAACCCATGATTCAGAAGGAACATCATCCATTTGAAGTTTGCTTTTGATTGGATTGATTTGTCTATTTAATGTTTTGGATGGTTGATGTGTTTCTAAGGGTGATTGATGTTCACTATTGAGTTGCACTATGATCATTGTGTTTGTCCTACTGTTGTTTGTCTATTGGTTTCGGCTTAAAGTTTATTGCCCCTAGTGAGTTGAGGATTTTGCCCCTAGTCTAGGGTGAGACACGATTGTGATGCCAGGATATGTACATGAAGCTTTTTGATGATAGGAAAATTGATGGTGAAAGCGAATGGAAAAAGTGAATGGTTGACATGCTCAAATAGATGGGAAAGCTAGCCTATCACAAATAGCACCTGTTTCCAGGTTTTCACTACTTGTTTTTATTACACTTTTTCAAATTTTATGTTTTTTTTGATTTTTTGATTTTTCACTTTTTTTGTAGTGTTTTTCTTTTTCTGATTTTTTTTTTGTATTTTTTTGACATTTTTCTAATTTTTTTGTTGTTACCAAGGTGCCTATTTGCTAGGTTTTCATCAAGGCAACCAATTTTTTAGGACATTTTCTAATGTTTTTGGTATTTTTCCAAGACTTTTTCTGATGCATTGGATGATTCAAGTGTAGAATTTCTTGAGATGTAGGCTATTGAGGGGTTCATCAAACAAATCCCCTTTTGGTGTGGACAACTGATATGCTCCTGATCTAAAGATTGAGATAATGATAAAGGGACCTAGCCAGTTTGGCTCAAATTTCCCCTTCTCTCAATCCTATTGGTTATGAGGATTTTCTTTCAGGACTAAGTCACCAACCTGAAATGTTCTAGGCTTTACTCTATGATTGTAACTTCTAGATATTCTCTATTGATATGCTTTCAAATGATCCATTGCATGTTGACCATGCTCATCCAATAATTCCAATTCTTGTAACCTAGACACTCTATAATCCTCATTTGAAATGATCCCTTTTAGTGACACTTGGAGTGATGGTAGCTCAACCTCAATAGGTAGAATTGATTATGATCCATAGACTAGAGCATATGGTGTGGCTCCCATCGGGGTACGAATGCTGGTTCTGTAAGCCCATAGAGCAAGCTTCAATTGAACGTGCCAATCATGTCCAACCTCGTTGACAGTTTTCTTCAAGATTTCCAGGATAGTCTTGTTTGAGGCCTTGGCTTGGCCATTTGCTTGAGGATAGTATGGTGTAGAAAAATGATGTTGGATGTGAAACCTCTCACAAAGTTCTTCAATGTCTTGATTTTTGAAAGTTCTGGCGTTGTCAGTGATAATGGATTGAGGGATGCCATACCAACAGATGATGTAGGTCAGGATGAAAGATGATATTTTTTTTTCCTATGATGGTGGTTAGGGGAATAATTTCAATCCACTTCATAAAATACTCCATGGCTATGATGATGAACTTGTGTCCGTTTGATGAAGATGGATGAATTTTCCCTACAAGATCCAATCCCCATTGAAAAAAGGGATAAGTTGATGCGAATGCGTGCAACTCTTGTGCCGGTGCATGTATCAAGTTCCCATGGATTTGACATTTGTGGCATCTTTTGACATATTGAAATGACTCCTCCATATTTGGCCAGTAGTATCCTAGGTGTAGTAGTTTCATAACTAAAGTTAGGCCACTCGAATGTGTGCCACAGATACCATCATGGACCTCACATAAAGCACATTCAACCTCATTACATTCTAAATACCAAAGGAGGGTGCCATCCAAACCTTGTCGATAAAGCACATCAACTATTAGGGTGTGTCGAGTTGCTTGTTGGATGAAATTTCATCTTTGGTTCTGAGATAAATTAGGTGGGAGGGTATTTTCTTTCAGGTAAGTATATATTTTCCCATAGATGGAATCATCGACCTTACCTAGATGGTAGATTACTTGGGATTTGAGATTGTCATAAGATGGGTTGAACAGTTGTTCTGCCATAAACTCATAACGGGCTCGCTTTTCAAGAATCTATAAGAGAGAAGCAATGGTAGCCATGGCATCAACAACTTTGTTGTTGCCTCTAGGGATCTATTCAAATTTTATCTCCACAAAGTACTTTTTGAAGTCATCAACCATTCTTTTATATGACATTAATTTGTCATCTTTTGTTTGGTAATCATCGTTCACCTAGTTAATGACTAGTTGAGAATCACCATAGACATGCAATTATGTGATCTTCTACTCGATTGCTACTTTGATTCCAATGATTAATGCTTTGTATTTTGCTGTGTTGTTGGTGAAAGGAAACATTAGTCTGTAGGACTTGGGAATGGTATGTCCTTGTGGTGAGATAAACAAGATTCCTGCGCCTGATCCATGTTGTGTATAAGAGCCATCAAAATACAACATCCATTGTTGTGTAGATATTGTCAAGACATCAACATCTGTAAATTCAATGTTCATTGGATGATTGTCTGGTAATTGTTCTCCGACTAGTTGATACGCTATGGCTTGATCTTTGATGGATTTCCTATCTACATACTAGATTCCAAACTCACTTAATATCATGACCCACTTGGCTAATCTTCTTGTCAAGGTGAATTTGTTGAGTAGATACGTCAATGGATCAATTTAGCGATGAGTTTGATGGTGTGTGTCAACATGTAATGTCTCAATTGTTGGGTAGCAAATACTACCGCTAGAAAATCTTTTTCAATAAAGGTGTAATTGATCCCATAGTCATTCAGGGTCATGCTGATATAATAGATCGCCTTCTCCTTTCCTGTTGAATCTTCATGTGCTAATAAAGCTCCCAAATATATTTTCATTGTTGTAATATAGAGTACTAATGGCTTCCCTTCGGTTGGTGGTACTAGAATTGGTGGTGACATCAGATATTGCTTGAGTTGGTTGAAAGTGGCTTCACATTTCTCATCTCATTTGAAAATGACATTCTTGTGGAGCAAGTGATTGAAAGGATGAGTTTTGTCAGCCAGTTGTGCAAAAAACCTCTAGATATATTGGAATCTTCCTAGCCAAGATTTGAGTTGGCTAATGTTTTTAGGGGGAGGCATCTCCATGATGGATTTTACTTTTGTAGGATCCACCTTAATACCTTTGGCTAACACAATGTTTCCCAAGAGCTTAGTTGATGTTACACCAAATACACATTTCTTGGGATTTAACCTCACATTGAATTTCTTCAATCTGGTGAAGATCTTGTCTAAAATTTCCAAGTGTCCCTCTCTGGTGTATGATTTTTCCAATAGATCATCTACATAGTCCTCCATAAAAGTGTGCATCATGTTATGGAAGATGGTGGTCATCACTCTTTGATATGTAGCTCCAACATTTTTCAACCCAAAAGGCATTACATTCCAACAAAAAGTGCCCCAAGGACATATGAATGTTGTTTTTTCTTGATCTTTGGGTGCTATTTTTATCTAATTGTAACCAGAAAAGCCATCCATAAGAGATAACATTTCCTATCCAACAATCAAGTCTATGATGATGCCAATGTTAGGTAGAGGAAAATCATCTTTCAGGCAAGCCTTATTGAGATCCCTGAAATCTGTGCATATCCTGATACTTTTGTCTGGATTTGAAATAGGCATGATGTTTGATATCCACTCAACATAGTCAATAGGTCTGATAAATTCCACATCTAACAATTTTTTCAATTCAACTTTTACTAGAAGGGCGATATGAAGATGCGTCTTTCTCAACTTTTTCTTGACTGGTTTGATTCTAGATGGTAGTGATAAATGGTGCATGATGAGTTTTGGATCTATCCCCGGGCATGTCAGCATAAGACCATGCAAAGTTGTTTTTCCTTTCTTCAAAGAACTTAGTGAAGCTAGATTTTTCCTCTTCTATCATGGATGATGCGAGGTGTAGGGTCTTCACTGTTTCATCCATGCCAATATTGATAGACTATGTAGGTTCGATCAACACTGAAGATCTTTCCTGATAATGTTGGGGGAGAGTGTCAAATCTTCCATCTCTCGGTGCCTCAGAGAGGTTTTCACCTTGAGATACGCTCTTTGTTTTAATTTTTCTAGATCTAATAGTACCATTAGATGGTTTTCACCATTAGATTTGATTTTGGTATTCATTTTGTAGCTGGAAGACTTGGCACTCCCATCATTGGAAGCTTCGTTATGAGTTTTGATGATGGAACATGTTTCAAGGTTATCAAAACAAACGAAGTTTATGATGGCGTCATCATTTGGAAAGGTAGGCATGCCAAGCAACTCGTTTTGGTCCCAGTCAATCAGTTCAAGATGTACTAAGGGAAAGGAATCGTCAGATTGACTAAGGTCAATAGGGGTAAGTGTCATGATAATGATGTTGTCAAAGCTTTTGATGAAAATATCAAGGTCTAAGATGTTACTCTCTTTCAAAGTATCAATCTCACTCAAAGAATGATTGCCATCACTTGAGTCATCAATATTCTATGATCCAATTTTAAGTGGTCAAGAAACCGAGCTCTATCCCTCCATATGTGTTGATGTATACTTTTGGATCACATCGATTTCCTTATCATGACAAGACTCTTCAGAGAGGGAATCCCATTCATACTCGTTAGAATCTATTTCAAAGCTATCTCTCAATTGAAGGATTCTCTCAACAACTTGTTGCCTGTTTTCTTCTTTGGATTCCTCTCTATATCCTAGTCCTATTTTCTCCTTGGATTGCATTGTGATAGGTTGTATTGGTTCTGCGATGCCTTCTTTTCTTTTACCAAGAGGACCTTTTCCCTCATATCCCATCTTTTCTAGGATCATCTTCCCTTTTCCATATTGCTCTATTTGTATATTTGAGGTTGATGCTTGTGAGGATTCTTCATCCTTGTACAACTAGTTCAAGACCTTCTTGCCATCTGATTCATCCACTAATGTGCCTGTTCTTACAAAGGTGCCATCAAAGATCGTGGTTGGTTGTGATGTTTGTTGTCTTGATGTGGATGGCTATCCATATGACTTAGGAGAAGATGAAAGTTGTGATAAACACAAGGATTGCTCAAATGAGTATTCCCCGAGGCCTTTGTCTTTCAATTGGATCTTTTCGACCTACTTTGATAAGGCATTGAGTTGTCTTTCCTGATTTGATGAAGTGGGATCACTAATATTCTTGTCCTTTGATTGGTCCTTTTTCTCAACCCACTTTGACAAGGAATTTAGTTGTCCTCCATTATTTGATGAGATATGTGTTGGAGCTTCCCTATTGTGTGGTACAAAAGTGTCTTGGGTATTCTTGAGCGTATTGCAATATTGGGGGTTGTTTGAGTCAGTTGTGATAGTGATTTCCTACCCATTAAAAGGGAACTTCAAACATTGGTGATATGTGGATGGCACTGCTTGCATGTCATGAATCCAAGGTCTTCCCAAGAGTATGTTGTATGTTAACTCTTTTTCCAAAACTTGACATACTATATCTCTGACAACTGGTCCCACTTGAATTGGTAAGACAATTAACCCTTGGGAGGATCTTTCTTCATCATCATATGCTTTTATTGTGATTTTCCTTCTAGGATCAATAACATTTTTTGAATAAACCAGTGCACAGGAAAGTTTTAAAGTACATATATTCAGTCCAGCTCCTCCATCTATTAGCACATGTTTAAAATGGTGTTTGTGGATTAAGACCTCAATGTGGAGAGTAGTGTTATGTGGACAGGTGATAGATACATCATCATGTTCAGAAAATGATAAGCAGTGTGGTGCAGTCAAATGTCCTACCATAGTCTAAAACTGGAAAACTTCCAGATTGTTTGGTACCATGGTGGCGACTAGAGCTTGTTCTAAGATGTCCTTGTGAGCAAGTGAAATATTGAGAAGCTCTAATATGGATATTTGGGCGGGTATTTTCTGCAACTGATCAACTATGTTATATTGGGTTGTAGGGACAACAGTAGTTGCTTTGGACGTAGAAGGGGTAGCTCCTTTCAATGTTACCTTGGCTTGTCCTCTTGTGATCACATGGATCGGTGAATTGTCTTGTTTCTCTTTGATTTTTATAACATTGATTTGATTGTCATTTGCAGCGATGTTGGTGATCAGATTTATTGGCACAAGGTCATTGATTTGATGTGAGGTGTTGTTAATATTATGGTGTTGATTTTCAATTGCAATGATTTTTTGTTCATGTTCAATGATGTCATTTATTGGGTTATCAGTTGCAATAAGATCTTGTTTTTCATGGGTTTGATCATCAACCACCTCGATATGTAGAATAGTGGTGTCATAAACATAGTTTACGTTTTTTCCTTTTGTGTTTGATGATGAGGAATGTCCTTTCTCATAGTTTGGTAGAGGGTTCTTGAACGCTCTATGATCATTGTTTGTTTTTAGTCCTACTACAAATATCATCTTGTTGTCAATCAAGTCTTGTATCAAGTGCTTCAATTGCATGCAGTCATTGGTTTTATGTCCTTTGTTTCGATGAAATTCATAGAAATGGGCATCATTCCACCACAAAGGTTTAACTTGTGGTTCCCAATTTCTTGCTTCTGGTAGGGTTATGACCTTAGCTTCGAGAAGTTCTTTTAATGCTGATTCTAGTGATTGCCCCAAAGGTGTGAAACTTCTTTGATTTGAGGATGTTTGATATGATGGTGTTCTAGATCCAGCATTACCTTGATTGTTGCTTTGGTTGACATTTTGGTTGTTGGGTGGATTGTTGTTCTAACTTGTTTTGGTGGCAGCTACTATTAAGTTGAATACAAGTTTTGCATTTTGGTTTTCAACTATTCCATCATTGTTACCCACATTCTTGTTATGTTTCCAAAACTTGGGCTTGTCACTGCTATTGTAATTATTAAAGGAGTTTGATGAGTTGTTTTCATTGTAAATTTTGATGACCCCTCTCTTGACTAAAGCCTCTTCGATTTTAATTCTATTTTCAATCAATTTTTCGAAGCTAGGGGGACATTGCAATTCCAATCTATAACTTATCTCGTCATTTAGGTTGTCGATAAATATTTCTATATTTTCCTTTTCAGGTATGGGATGAGAATATCATGCAAATAATCTTCTCCATTTTTACAAAAATACAAGAAATGATTCACCCTTTTTTTGTTTCAAGTTACAAAGGTACTTCATTGTGATGTTATGTTGGATGTTATAAGAATATTGGGTGATGAATTTGTTGACCAATTCTTCAAAGGTTTTGATTGGTGGTACAAGTTTGGAAAACCATTCAAGGCATTGTCCACCTAAGTTGCGTGGAAATAATCTCATCAAGTAAGTTTCTTCATATGTAAATTCAAGACTCATGGTTCTAAATTCCCTCACATGATCAATTGGATCGATTTATCCATTGTATTTGTCATACTTTGGGAACTTGCAATGTTTTGGGAAAGAAATCATGTGGATACTTTGATCAAATGGATATGGACAAATGTCTTGGATCAAGTATCATTTTGACGTTCCCCTTTGCATATCAAGAATTTATTGTTGAAGGTTCTTCATTTGGTGAGTTAGGGCAACCACTTGTTCTGTTTCTTTTTCAGGTTGTTTGGGAGGTGCTTTCAATTGATTCACATCAAAGTCATCAGGTAATTTGACACCTTGTTTAGCTAACATAAGGAGGTACTTTTCCCCATTTATTTCAAAAAAAAATTCTAAGCATTTGTGGAAGTTGGGGCCTTGTTCAACATTTTGGATATCTTCCTCAGTTATTTCTTCCCCATCATTGTTGTGAATTCCATGGAAAGGATTCTCTTCAGCCTCAACCATGGTGTTTCGAGTTTCACTATTTTGAGTATCGCTGTTTGATTTTCAATGGTTGGAGTTTCAATTTTTTTCTTTTCAATGTTTTGAGTTTCAAGTCCTTTTTCCTTGAGTTTTTGCTTTTGTAACCTTGTTTGAACGGGCATACAAGTGTTATAGTTTTCACTAAACTTTGATCTTGGTTTGGAAGAGTGCCAAGGATTACAACTAAGTCAAATAGAATGAAAAATTATAATGAGACTAATTTTGATTGGACTATATAGCTTCGTTTCGTGATGAAAGGATGAAAAATTTGATGATGAAACTAGGCTTAATAATCAAAGGTGTGATAAGTTTGATGTTTTAGGCACTTTGAGATGTTTAGATCTAGGTTTAGGTTGAAGAATTTGTTGGATGTTTTGGATGTGTTGTTGATAGGTGGTTGTCATTGATGTCAACACTATTAGCATATGGTGTATTAGTTGTTGCATATGTCGAGGATATTGAGAAAATTATAAAAGAAAGTGTTCCAGGTTCCCCAGTGGAACTGTGCAAGTGATGAAGGTGCTTTGTTCTCTACGATAAAGATCAACTAGTGTAGATCAAAGGGTTTATTGCTGAGTATATCTAGATCATCTACCAGAAGTTTTAGAGATTCGTGTGAAGCTTTGATTATGTTATGATCTGACAAAGTTTCTGTGGTGTCTGTCAATGTTCTTGAGTAAAGATTGTATGATTATGATAATATCAAGTTTTTTAGATGTCTTTTTATTGTTTCTCTATGTTTTTTGATGCCTCTAGATCATTCTCTATATTTGTGGTACATCCACATTGATCCATGTGCTCGTGGTTGAAGATCTTTTTGTGCATGTTTAGTTTTTCATGTTCTTGGCCAACATGTTGGTGGTAGTGTGTTGCGGATCTTTGAGGTGAAATTAATTAAATTCCTTTTGTGAACTGGAGATGTTAATTTGGGTCCCCACTATGTTGTGTCCGACCTTGGTGGATTCACTCTTAAAATTTACTTGTGAATTAGGGCCAACATTGAAAATATGTTTTTTTTTTGGCCGACTAGGCTGCGATAAAATTCCATGAAGTGGCTATATAAGTGATGAAAGGTGTGGTGGAAGAAAGAGAACTTCATGTGTGATTATGCTACTATGTGTGTATGTGTGAATATCATTCGATTGTAGAGTAGAGTGTGAAGGAAATTATGCGAAGTGTGTAGAAGTTTGTGAGCTTAAGTGGAACTGTAATTAGGCTTGTTCAAAAGCTATTCTCTCAGTTCATGTTCTCTAGATTCTAATCCAATCTTATTGTTAGGTAGTGAGCCCCTTTGTATTTAAGCAATGAGCTCTAGGCAGTATGCCTGAATGCATGTGCATTCCCCTTTATTATTTTCATTATACTTTTAGCAAGGTATAATCTTGTGGACTAACATACACCATGGTTTTTCCCCTAACAGGGTTCCCATGTAAAAAATATTTGCGTTCTTTGTCTCTCTAATGTGTTAATTGCTTATTCACCAAATCTAAGATTAAAGTTAAGTTATAAAAGTTTAAATCTCCGTGACAACTTATTCACCCCCCCTCTTAGTTGTCTGTCCTTTTTTTCCAACAAAATTCCACTTGTAGAGGTCAGTTTTAAAAAGTTTAGACTTTGTTGTACTTGAGGAACTATTCTGGATTGAAAAAGATTTTGAATTCTGGTTCAAACTGTGAAACAAGGGAGAATTTTAACTCTCGGGTTTTACATTTAATGGATGTGCTAAAATAGAGCTTGGATGCGCTAAAATATTTGACAGATGCATTAAAACAGATGATGGATGTGCAAAAAAATTGCATAGATGTGCTATAAGATTGTCTGTATGCACTAAAATAGAGGGCCAATGTCATGGAATATGAAGTTATGCGCTATAACAAAGGGTAAATGCGCTTGAAAAATGCACATATGCGCTATAATATTGATGAAATACGTTGGAACAAAGGATGAATGTGCTAGAACATTGTACATATGTGCTATAACAACAGTCAGATGCACTAAAATATTGCACAAATGCATTGAATTGGGAAAATGCCATGGTTTTTTGCAAGTTTGTTTGATTTTTTGGATTTTCTAGTTAGAGATTTGGTTGTTTCAAAGGATATTTTTTGAATCAAGGTTTTTCACTTTCAACATGTGATGTTTTGGTTTGAAATTTGTTCAAAAACACATTGGTAAAAACACATCAAGCATCTACAACTTAAGGTTGTGTAGGACAATATTTATTGGATTCCCACTTGGATTTTACTCTAGCTACGCCTACTTTTAGTGGATGATTAGATGCTTGACCCCACTGGATCCCCTCCATGACACTTCTAGGGGGTAGCCAAGCATAAATACCCATGAATCTCCCATGGCATATTTCTCATCTCTACTAAAAGTCGCAAAAATGTGGGATGACTTCAGAACGACCGTTCTTGCGCTAATAAATAGAATAAGGATTTTGGCCTTGCTACAACAAAGGGTTTTAGTATAAGCATTCCGTTCATGGGGGATCATCCATATGGTAAGAGACCATTTCTTCCCTTCTTGTCAGAACAATCCTCACGATACTTGAACTTTCCCCAAGTACCCACATGTATATCCCGGTTGGAAGTCGCTTGGCTTTAATGTTTTACCGGTTGGGTCATTCCCTTGGGTGATTAGTTTTTCCCACAAGGCAGGACCTCTATGGATAAAAAAAATAAAAGTGAATGGGTTTGGTTTTTTGGTTACCCAGTTAAGGAGAGAGCATATGCCTACCATTCATCAAGCACGTAAGACATGGTGTTCTTTATCCTTTTAATTAAGCTAGATGCCTATCTTACCAAAAGAAAGCATTAAATAACTCCAATGCCTGCATAAATCATCAGTAGTTTGATAAGATTGTCTTTGACCAGCGTATAAAAGTACCTGCAAGTAGAAAACAAAAATTATTTATCGGATTTTGAATTTTTTTCACATTTACACCAATGCGTTAGAACAATCATTCAATGAGCTAAACCATCAATCCAATATGCTAAAAAAGATACCCTATGCTCTAGAAAAACTACTCAATGTGCTAAAAGAACAACCCAATGCACTATAATAGACACTAAATGCGCTAAAAGAAAGATCGAATGCACCAAAATATTCCCTATATGTGCCAAAACATCTTATGTATGAATCGAAAGAAATGTCGTCTATGCTGAAACAAACCCTAGATGCGTTGAAAGATTGGTCGTATGCACCGAAATGGAATTCATATGCATTGAAAGATTTGTCGAATGCGCTGAAAGAACTCACGATTGCGCTAAAACATCACATCCAACCTGTTTAAAAGAAATTTTCTAGAAAATTGTTAAAAATGGGGTATAGCCCCATGGTGGGGGCCATTTTGTGTGTGTGTGAAATGTGGGAATTGTTAGTAAATCAACACAAACACCAATGAGATGTATTACATGAAATATTTGAATCAAAGAAACTACTTTATTTGCAGAAAACAAATCTTTAAAAACTTTCCATTATTCTCTATTCTCAAGGATTTATTAAACCATATTGGCTCTTAGATTTTAGATGTGCACTATAGTTGTTAAAATAACAACTTGAGAAACGAGATGCTATTCAACATGCAATCCAATTAAGTTCCTATATAAAACTATGTGATGAAAGCCATGATGCCATGATAATGGAGATTATGATGAATGGATAATGTTGATAAACTATGTGATACAAATGTTGTAATAAGAAGTTAGAATGATTTTGCATATGCTCAAAAGATTAGTGATATGATAATCTAAAATGTAACTATAAAGCAAAACATGATTCTACAATGCTAACTATGAAGCTAAACATGATTCTATATGCTATTACAAAGCAAAACATGATTCTAACTATAGACTCCAAATGCTCCAATGCTCCAAATCTATTCTTGCATGATAACTCTATTCGAATGTAGGATGAAAAATATTATGGCAGAGGGTTGTATTTATAGGATTTTCTAAGCATCTTGTGATGTGGCAACGATCGAAGTCCAGATTCAAACAAGAGGGATGAATGGTGGAGATGGAAAGAATCGAGAAGAATGTCCCCTTGACCAAAGACAACATGCCAAATAGATGGAGGAATAAAGTGTGTGAGGAATAAGCCATGTGTTTGAAAGTTTGTTGAAGATAATTCTAATTAAAAATTAGAGTTATTTAATTTCATGTGACCTTGGTGAGGTGGCATGAAAAGTTGTAGACATGTGCTTGAATTCTAAATTTGGGATTAGTGAGAATTAATTAAATAAAACAAACTTTAAAAAATTATTTATTTAATTAAATTAGAGGAATGTGACTTTAAATTTTGGAGAATTAGAAGATATGAACTACATAAATAAATTGAGAATTTATTTATAAGTAGTCAAAATATTAATTAAAACTAGTATTTAATTAATTAAATGTCTTGACCGATTTTAGGTGTATACAATATCAATAAAGGAAGTGAAGCATTCCCAATGATCTTTACGATCAAGAACTTCATAGATTTAGCAGTGACCTCTACGATAAACTTCAACAACGATTTTTGCGATCAATTTCAATAATAATCTTTTTGATCAATTTCAACAACGATCTTTTTTATTGGTTTCAACAACGATCTTTTTGATCAATTTCAATAATGATCTTTTCCATCAAATCCTTCAATGATTAATCATGATCTTTGTGATCAACTTTAACAATTATCTTTGTGACCAAAAAATTCAACAATCTTTGTGATCAATACTACAACTTTTAAGTTCAACAATAATTTTTGCAATAAATGCCACAACCATTCAGCAATGATCTTTGCGATCAACTATACAAATTTTAGGTTCAACAATGATTTTTGCAATCAATGCTACAACCATTCAGTAATGGTCTTTGTAATCAATTATACAACTTTTTAGGTTCAACAATGATCTTTTGAGATCAATATTACAACCATTTAGCAATGATCTTTATGATCAATGGTACTTATTCTACATATTTGAGTGCTCCAACTTCAAATCTCATACCAATGATTTGTTATTTTGTCTAACATGAGAATATTTATGCTTGTACAACATTTTGAATATATTTGTGACCTTTTTCCAATTAGATACACCAATCCATCCACAATCCATTTGTATACTATCTTTTAGAGGTTGTTTCTTCCTATGTTCCAACATAATTTCTCAGAATGATTCTTCAATCCACATATACTACAAGGATGAAGATCCCAACACATCTCCTTTTTATGTCCATGCATATGACAATGAGAACATTGTATGCATTGTATTTCTTGAAATAAGTTGTTTGATCTTGTAACATCTATATTATCATTTTTATTTCCACTAGCATATCCAAGGCCTTCTTTCTTTGGCCTTACTATTGGCTCAATGGGCTCTATAACTCCTTGTCCATTTTTTCCCAAACATTTTCCTTCATATCCCATTCTTTTCATTATCTTAAATCCAACATTCTTTGAAGAACATCCTTTCTCATTATCCTCACAACTAGCAATATTTGTAGATTCAAAAATATTACTATCTTCCTTAATAGTTTTTATCAAAAGAGACTTTAACTATATTATTTTTATCAAACAATTCATTTATTGAATTAAAAAAATCACTTGTATTACATGATACATTACATAGTGTATGTTTAGACTTTAGACTCTGGTTTTCCTTTACATAAGCTTCAAACTTTATACTTTGGTTTTCCTTTACATAAGCTTCAAAATTCATTGAACAAAAGAGTTTTTTTTCTCTCAATTTTGATATGTCTCCCTTTTACAACCTATTTTTTGTTTCTAATTTTCTCAAGTTCTTTCAAAGTATTTTTCATACATATTAAGTTTTTATTTGCTTTCCTTTCTCTTTTACCAACCTTTCCTATTAGAAAATAATTCCCTTATATATAGTTAAAATTTAACCACAAAAATAACTACTTATGTAATATTTGATGGCAATTGATTTTGGCGGATTTATCACCATCACTCATCCATGATTTGAAATGATCTACCACTTAATTCGTATCTTTTGAAGCTTAGACTTTCACAAATATTGCAAACTTCATCAAATGTTGTGAAAAAAATAAGAAAATTTTTGATTACCTTTCTTCTTTGATAAAAAATAGATACATTTTATTCTAAAGATACAATCTCTTCCCACTTGTCTTTTACCACATGCAATTTTGTTCTCAAGTTGGTAGCTTTCTTGCAAACTTCAACCTTTTCAAGATCTCCAATTATTGATAGAAATTTCGCTTGTCTTTTACTGTAACTTGTCTCTTTTGACTTAGAAGACTTATGCCACAATCTACTTTCTAAATTATTTTCAACAATTTATAATATATTTTAAATTATTTCCTTTAGAATCACTAATCTTCCACCTTTGTTGGTAAGGAAAATGTATGATTGAGAGTAATAATTTTCAAGAAATAATATAATGACTTCAACCTGTAGCTTTGCTCCCTCTTGCCAATTTTGTTTCTCTCATTTCAATATTTGACAAATTCTCCTCATAATTTATTGTGATGTCTCTCTTACACTTTAGGAGATGAAAATCTACCAATTTTGGCCTTTTCTAAGGTTGTGATTCCTTTTAATGCAATTTGACCAAAATATATTTTTTTACTTAGATTTAAATGCCTACAAAAAAATCATGGATGCCTTTAACATTGGCAAACATTTAGCCTCACGTTCAATGACAATTTTTATAGTTTGCCGATTTAGAAATGTATAAACTACATTTTTTTGCTTGTGCTGTCATATTCCCTCCTTTTTGCAAGGATATATTTGTGAGTAAATTATTTTATTAGAAAAATTGAAATCTATTTTTTGACTAATGTTAAATATCAAATATATTATTAAAGTTAGAAATAGATAAAATATTATTTATTTATTCTTTCACTTCCGCCTATGCTAGAATGTCAAGTATTTAAATACAAATAAATCAATGTCTATTTTTAAATAATAAATACAAGTCTTTGAAGCTTTAATAAATTAAACACCGAAAATTGCAAAAGTATCGCGCCTGTGAGAAAATGCATCATTTTCGGCGAAGGGTTCTTCCAACGGCCATGAGAGATGACGTCTCACCTAGGAGACATGGCGTTTCACCCAGTAGTCACATATTTAAATGACGTCTTTGGTGGAAGCAAGGGCATCAACTGAAAAAGAAGAGACTTCTCATTACGGGCGAACTGAGGTCATAAATAAAGATTCCTCATAGGGGACATTACAATTGGTATCAAAGCAAAATCCTGCCAACCTGTGGAAAAACTAGTTAATGCGAACTTACCACCGAGGGAAAGCAAACTGAAACAACACCATGAACAACAAAATGAGATCCTTTATTGAACAAAGTGAGAAAACAAACCAAGCCCTCCTCCAAACCTTGAAAAACATGAGCAACACTATTAGTACTCTCAGACCTCACCCTTCAAATGGAAGAGATGCAAATTCTAACCATTCTGAGAGCAACAACATATCGTCCATCCCTAGGATATCAAGGCCTTCTTTCATACCTAGGGAAGAAATACCAAGGGGAGAAGAGGAAGAAACCCAAACTCTAATAGTGTTGAGGATATTGCTAGAACCTACATAAGTTTGGAACCCGAAATTAGGGAAGTTATCTCATTTGAAAAATTATGTAAGGCCAAAAGACAAGAAACCTCTAAGGGAAATAGGAACCAACATAATAGAAGTCTAAGACAAAAAGTGAATAAGTTAAACCTTCCAAATTTTGATGGATCAGGGTCAACCACAACATATGCATGGATCCAAAAGCTTAATACCTACCTAAGCCTCAACCCTATGATCGAAGGAGATGTCGTTCAATTTGCCATCCTCCATTTAGAAGGATTGGCTCATGAATGGTGGCATCATGGCCTCCATACCCAAGGACACCAAAATGTGACATATTATGACGAATTCACACAAAGGCTTATCAAAATATTTGATAGGAGGCACCCTCAAAAAAATTTCCAAGAATTAACTCAACTCAAGCAACAAGGGTCGGTTGAAAGTTACATAGCAGAATTTCAAAAGATTTCAATAAGGGTTCTAGGGGTTGATGAAGACCGACTAACTTTCCTCTTTGTGGAAGGGCTGAAGGAATCAATCTGAGGATTGGTGAGTGCCTTAAATCCTACCTCCCTTGATGATGCAATTGACAAAGCTCTAAAAGTAGATAACACACCCAATAAAGACAAAGACTCTAAGTACAACAAAGGTTCCTATAAGAAGGAAGGAAGTAAGGAACATTTTAAAAAAGGGAAGCAATGTTTCCATTGTAAGGAGAAAAGAGGACTAGGGCATGTTTGCAAACCAAGGATCAGCAAAGAACAATTCAAGGAATTAAGGAAGAAAGGATTATGCTATAGATGCAAGGAAAAATATGAAACAGGGCACGTATGTGGAAAAAGGATCCAAGCTCACCACATAGAAGCAAAATCTAATAGAAAAATAAATGAGGAAACAAATGAGAATCCAATAAAAAAGAGCTAGATATGAAGAAGGGGAAGAGAATGGAACCTTGGCTTCCATCTCCATGGCAACAAAGCATCATCCCTTTAAAGTGTGTGGTGTTATCAAAGGCCAAAAGGTGACAGCTCTAGTAGATAGTGGTGCAACTCACAATTTTATGGATGAAGATTAAGCAAGAAAATTGAACCTTGAGATAAAGGGATTTGAGGGTTTCAACATTACCCTAGCTGATTGATCTACCACCCCTTGTGCAAAAAAGATTTTGCAGCTAAGTCTCACTTTGGGGAAGCACACCATCAAGGAAGATTTTTATGTTGTAAAAATGGGGGACACCGATGTAATATTAGGTGTCCCATGGTTGCATTCCTTGGGAGAATTTTCAATGAACTTCTCAAAATTAGAGTTAAGTTTTCAACAAGATGGAAAAAGGTTCCTCCTACAAGGACTATCAGATGGGACTCCTAGAGTGATTTCGTCCAAAAGAATGGAGAGAGTTGTTGGTCATGGACACGTAGAATGGTGGCCCAATGTTTAGTCTTAGAAAAATCCTCCACTAAAGGAAATTCCATTCACATTGACATACAACCACTCTTGAATAGGCATAAGAGGGTCTTTAGCGACATACCCCCAGGACTCCCACCAAAGAGGGGTTTTGAACACTCCATTGAATTGGAGGAAGGTGCCAAACCCATTGTTACCACCCCTTATCGATACCCCCAGAAATATAAAGAGGAGATTGAGAAGGCTATAAAAGAATTGTTGGAGATGGGGCACATCCAGCCTAGCTCAAGCCCATTTGCCTCATCAGTAGTTCTTGCAAAAAAGAAAGATGGAACTATGAGAATGTGTATCGATTATAGAGCCCTAAACAAGAGGACAATAAAAAACCGATACCCCATTCCCCGAATTGATGAACTCCATGGGGCAAGGTAATTTTCAAAAATTGACTTAAGATCAGGGTATCAACAAATTAGACTAAGAGAGGAAGACATTCCCAAAACAACTTTTAGGTGCCATTATGGACATTTTGAATTTCTTGTTTTACCTTTTGGGTTGACAAACACCCCCACCACTTTCTAATCTTGTATGAACCATATCTTTAGGGGGAAACTGAGAAAATTTCTTTTAGTGTTCTTTGATGATATCCTAATTTATAGTAAAACATGGGAAGAACACTTGAAACATATAGATGAAGTGTTAGAAATACTTGAACAACATTCATTATTTTCCAAACTATCTAAATGTGAGTTTGGGGAAGAGGAGATTCTATACTTAGGGCACAAGATTAGTGCTCAAGGAGTGAGTGTAGATGAAGAAAAAATAGAGTCCATAAAAAATTGGCCAAAACCTAAGACCTTGACACATCTTAGGGGATTCTTGGGATTATGTAGCTACTATCGAAGATTGTCAAGAATTTCTCCAAGCTTTCCGCCCCACTAACTGATTTAACCAAAAGGGGAGCCTTTATATGGAATGAAAGGGCACAAGAGACCTTTGAGAAACTCAAAGATGCGATGAGTTCATGTCCTATCTTAGCCATACCATATTTCACTTTTCCTTTTGAGCTATGTTGTGATGCATCAAGGGAAGGCATTGGGGCAGTATTAATGCAAAACAAGCATCCTATAGCATTTGAAAGCAGGAAACTTAATGATATAGAGAGAACATACTCTGTTTATGATAGAGATGATGGAAATCATGCATTCCTTGGAAAAATTTAGACAGTACCTCATATGTGGGAGATTTATAGTAAAAACTGATCATAATAGCTTAAAATTCTTCCTTAATCAAAAATACCTAAATGACAGACAACAAAAATGGGTAAGCAAATTGCAAGCATATGACTTTGATATTGTGTATATGAAAGGGAAAAAAAACATTGTAGTGGATGCTTTATCATGGGAACCTCACCTTAATTCCATAACAACAGTAACCACCGAATGGAAGGCAGCTATACTTGTAGACTATGCCAAGGATTCATACTCAGATGATATAATGTCAGGGAAGATACATGATGAAAGATATAGAATAATGGATGATCTCATTCTTTACAAGGAAAGGATATACATCACTCCAGGATCAAGACTAAAGAAATAAATCCTAAAAGCATATAACAACAATCCACTATCGGGGCACCAGGGATATTATAAAACTGATAGGCAAATCAGGGAAATATTTTCATGGAAAGGTCTTAAAGGTGATGTATTAAAGTATGTTAGAGAATGTTTGGTGTGCCAAAAGAATAAAGCAGAACACTCTTATCCCGTAGGACTTCTCCAACCCCTGCCTATACCAAACCAAAAATGGGAAAGTATTTCTATGGATTTTATAACAGGACTTCCTAAAGTGCATGGAAAAGATTGCATTTATGTGATAGTAGATCAGCTAACCAAGTATGCTCACTTCATGGCTATAGCAACAGACTATAGAGCTCCACAAGTGGCATAATTTTTCTTTAAAGAAGTATTTCGATTACATGGTCTTCCTTGAAATATCGTGAGTGATCGTGACAGCCGTTTCCTTAGCTTATTTTGGCGAGAGCTATTCAAGTTAGTAGGAACTGAATTGACACCTAGCACCAATTATCACCCCCAATTTGATGGAAAAACTGAGATAGTAAATAAGTGGTTGGTAGGGTACCTAAGGAATTACGTCACAGGACAACAAAATGCTTGGATCAAATGGTTACACTTAGGGGAGTATTGCTACAATACCACCCACCACATGTCCATTGGGATGAGTCCATTTCAGGCTCTTTACGGATGCCAAGCAACATCCTTTGGAGATTTGGTCCATTCAAAAAGCCGTATGCCTAGAGAAAAGGACTTTATACAACAAAGTGTTGATATCATGAACACACTCAAAGACAACCTACGTCAAGCACAAAACCAACAAAAGGTATATGTAGATAGAAAGAGGACTGAACGAACCTTTGAGGTCGGGGATTTGGTCTTCCTAAGGCTACAACCTTACAAACAATCATCCATCAAGACAAGTCGTGGAGAGAAACTCAAACCCCGGTTCTATGGACCCTACAAGGTACTAAGGAAGATAGGGGAAGTGGCTTATGAATTGGAACTTCCCTCAAATAGCAGAATCCATAATATTTTTCATGTATCCCGCCTAAAAAGGGTCTTGGGACAACATGTCATTCCATGTACAGATTTACCACCTCTTGATGATGAGGGAAGACTTATCTTGGAGCCAGAAGTGATCCTTGATAAACATGAGAAAAGACTAAGGAACAGGATAATTGAGGAATACCTCGTCAAATGGAAAAACTTACCTTTAGAAGATGCAACTTGGGAGAATGCCGTAATACTCGACCATCCAAACCTTAAGATTGCTTGAGGACAAGCAAATTCAAGAGAGGAGGACTGTCATATTCCCTCCTTTTTGCAAGGATATATTTGTGAGTAAATTATTTTATTAGAAAATTTGAAATCTATTTTTTGACTAATGTTAAATATCAAATATATTATTAAAGTTAGAAATAGATAAAATATTATTTATTTATTCTTTCACTTCCGCCTATGCTAGAATGTCAAGTATTTAAATACAAATAAATCAATGTCTATTTTTAAATAATAAATACAAGTCTTTGAAGCTTTAATAAATTAAACACCAAAAATTGCAAAAGTATCGTGCCTGTGAGAAAATGCGTCATTTTCGGCGAAGGGTTCCTCCAAAGGCCATGAGAGATTAGGAGACATGGTGTTTCACCCAATAGTCACATATTTAAATGACGTCTTTGGTGGAAGCAAGGGCATCGACTGAAAAAGAAGAGACTTCTCATTACGGGCGAACTGAGGTCATAAATAAAGATTCCTCATAGGGGACATTACATGTGCCCCCTATTAACTATGGAACGGTGTTTATAATACTTCACACCTTCATTTGATTATACAAATTTTAATGCTAATTCTGTGATATATTTCAATGCTTTCATGGAGATTCATGTACTTAGAAAACAAGCCATTTTTTTTCAAAATGTCTTTGCAATCATCATGCCGCCTCATTTTATTATAGGTGAGACTTTTGAATTCATAAGTGATTCCTCATGCACATCATGAATATACATAGCCATCATGTGTTTAAAATATTCACATAGGCATAGGATTTTTAATTGATCTGATACCATGTAGAAAATTGGAGACCATAAATTGATATTGTATTTTCTACATTGAAAAATATGGATCCAAAGATCCTTAAATACATATATGGATAGGTATGTCTCTTAATGAGACATGACTCTTCATAATTAAATAAATTTTATATTTTAATATGCCTTCTCGAGCATAATCTTCAAACCCATATGCCATTACCATAGAGTTGGTTTTGAAAATAATTTTTAGTCGTTTCTTTGTGATTAGCTCCCTGAACATAATCTACCTACATTTTGCTTCCAAATGCATGGTACCCTTCATGTCTACCACACAAATATGGAGAGAATGAAAATATAATATTTGGTTTTTTCCCATTCCCGGGCCACTCCCACACAACTTCATTAGTGCAAATTAATCATCAAATGCTCCAACTATGCTTCGCCTATTTTGTTTGCTTGATCATGTGAAATGCCTTGTTTTGTTATGATGATGAGAATGGAGCATGTACCACTTGTACTTGTTAGATCCACGTGGACGAACCTCAACCACATTCATTATTCTATAGCACTGACTGCGAAGTTGTCCAAGGTATTGTCCTCCCTATTTTCCTCTCAATAAACATTGGCAATCTTAAAGTCTTCAAAATTTTTTAGGTCTAAACACACCTTTAGCATCCTAGTCATGCAGGCTAACTTTGTGCATATGTAGTGTGTAGGATTTTGATTTTTTTTGAAATGTAGATTGGTCTTTTATCTATGTATAACTAAGGTTTGGAGGTGTGATTCATCATGTAACTTGCCACATTAGCATATCTACAAAGAAGTGTCCAAAATTTAACTTTTAAAAGATTCGATGAAAACTTAATCATGGTACCCCTAGAGTTGAAAAAAAAAAAATTTGTTGCTTGTAGAATATTTTACTTTTATATAAAATAAAACTTATATGCAACATGAATGGACCAAATACCTATTGGTAACCATAAATATTTGTTATCTCTAGCTTTTATATTTAACACAAATGGACCAATAGTTGAACACAAATTAACTATTTGTTGTTATAAAAACAACAATAATGATTTAAAATACAACTTATATCAAACAAAAATGGACCAATAGTTGAACACTGATTTTTTTTGAAAATCCTTCACATTTAATGAAAAAATACATGGTATTTATTGTGCTCACCTTTTATATTTGTAATAGGACAAACTATTAATATGAAATACTCCAATGCTTGTACATTGCTACCCCAATAGTTGTACACATGAGAACAAATTTTTTTCACCATGATAATAATACTTGTTTAAATGAGTGTCTTATTTTATTAATAAATGGGCATTTTATTTTATAAATGACACACTTATAGTGGATAGTTATGATATTTTATTTGAGACAAAAGAATATTTATTTTGCTTCTTCATGAATGTATTAATGTTTTTTTTTATATAACATTCATAGGTTCGCATGTGCTCAAGTGTGAGTCCATTTTGACCAGCATTTTGTTATTTTTCTATTTACATGTGGACTATTTATTTACAATATATAGTATAAATATGTGGTAAGACTGGGTATTATAAGCAAAAGTGCTATAACAAAAGTTGGACCCTGCATAACTATTGTCAACCGCTTGCCCCTATTTAGTTTCTAGTTTTTAAATTCCCTAACTCTTAATGCATTGATTATCAATAGAAATTATCCTTTGATCATAACATCTTGAGACCAAGTTTAACACCCTCCATAAGGCCATGAAAAACCACCTGAACTTTAAAGCTTCATTGTTAGTGTCATGTGGAAGGGGAATGTTTTCTTTATGTATTACCTTGCCATTTAGATCCTTGAAAATGTATTCAATGTCATATTTGTTTAGATTTCCTTTGAAAGCACCATCAAAGTTCAATTTGATCCAACTTTCTTTTGAAGAGACCATTTTGCTTCAACCTTTGACTAAGTCAAGATTAGCCCTAGGAATCTCATAAATGAGGACTAAAATATAATTTTATTATTATATATATTTAATATGTAATATGTAATTAATTAAAGACTATTAAAAATAAAAATAATTAAAATTTTAACTATATATGTTTTAACTTTAAAGTTGCAACCTATCATGGTCTTAAGTTGGCACAAATCAAAGGCTATAAGAATGTTTGGCTGGAGGGTGATTCTTTGAATATCATTAATAATTTGAAAAATTGTGCTCCCCCTTCTTGGACTATTGAGTCTTTGATAAGGGACTCCATTGATATTCTGAAATCTTTTGATGAATATTGCATCTCTCATATTTTGAGAGAGGGTAATGGTCTAGCAGACATCTTTGCTAATATTGGAGTTAGAGAAGTTAGGGAATGGGGTTTGAATGATCCTCTCCCTATAGAGGCAATAACAACTATTAACTGTGATTGCTAATTTTAATTTGCTTAAGTTCTCATTATGGCTTGCGGCGTGCATGTCTTTCTTCACGTGGCCGAATATTATGAGAAAGGATGGTAATCTAGATTTGAATCAAGCTAATGGTATAGGGGCTGGTAGCCGTAGTGAATGGAACTCAATGTTCTTAATTCTCCTTTGCATCAATTCAGTTCTCACACGGATTATGCGTGCTCCTAGCATTGTCTTCCAAAGTTTTCCTTTCACTGAGTTTAGAGTTCTCAAGTCGTTACTTTTTGCTAATTATATCGATATGGATGGAGATAGAAATCAAGCAGAACCCTACTTGTGTGAAGCTGTCAAGAAGAAGGAGGTTTGACAGGTGTTGGAGAAAGGAGAGTTAACTCCTTACCTGGAGAAATTACATGGCAATAATCCTCAGGTTATGGCACTTTTTGCTAAAGGATGGAATGATAGGGTGCTGAAGCTGGACATAACAGAGTATGGTATCAATGAAGAATTTATAGCTAATATTACTGGTCCGACCATGGATGGTATGAAAGTTTAAATAGAGATAAAAAGGAGTTGCAATCCGCTATGCAAATATTCTTCAAGGGGGATGAAGCCAAGGATTTGAGGACTGCGAGGAGTGGAGGCTACTAGAGAAGCTCTCTTAAGGCACTATGGGGAGATGTTGCAGAAGAGTTCATGTGTTTTATTACCTTGGAAGGATGCTTCTCATTGGTAAATGCATACCACTTCATCTTGCTCAATCATTTCTGCCATAAGAAAAAGATTTCCTTTCCTTATTATCTTCTGATGTCTTTGGATTTGGGTCTTAGGGATCATAAGAAAATTCCTAAAAATCCCATTTTGCATGTGGGGTTAATCCTTCTTATTTCTTGATTATGCGAAGTCCTTTGAGGTGGCTAAGCCAATTGCTACCCCTAAGGGAAAACAATCTAATCCAGCAGAGGAGTATGAGACTGCCTCTGAAGAGGAACAAACCAGCAAATAAGTGAAGAAAAGGAAACTTATTTTGGAAAAAGAGTTGGATTCGGAGGAGGATGTGGACTTTGTCCCAGATTCACTTGCTTCTTTGGAGGTGGGTCCTCAATCCCCTACTGCAGGAAAGACAAAAAAGGGGAGCCGTGTGCTAGTGAGGGCTATGTGACTTGTAGTGATGAGATGGCTATTGATTTTCCAAGTAGGGGTGTGAAGGAGAAGAATGATTTGTATGGCAAGGCTTCTTTGCTGCCCCCTGTAACCAAGCAGAAGAAGGAGCCAGAGGAGGGAAGCAAGAAGAAACGGGTTCTAAGGATTGTGAGTCAATTATTGGAGAGGGGCTTTCCTCTCACTATAATGGGTGGTCTGGATGTTGATGATTTTCTGAGTGTTAACCTAGACTTGCAGCAGAAAGGTAAGACTGGGGTGTTGGTGGTGTGATTTTTGTGGATACCCAGGATGCGTAATTGGAGAGGCTGAAGAAAAGAAAGGCTGTGGTGGAGGAGATTGTGAGTTACATCTACAAAATCAAGACTCCGGTTGCCACTGGGAGAGGCAAGGAAATCTCTGCCAGTTAGGATAAGGTTAGCTCTTCTAAGGAGGAAGATGCTTTGGGGAA
Source organism: Sequoia sempervirens (assembly GCA_007258455.2). NCBI lineage: Eukaryota > Viridiplantae > Streptophyta > Pinopsida > Cupressales > Cupressaceae > Sequoia > Sequoia sempervirens. The sequence continues at coordinate 51,205 of VDFB02030601.1, forward strand.
GGGGGTTTTTAGTATTGATAGAGAAGAGATGTTTGATGCGCTGGGAACTGCTCGTGAGGGTTCCATTATTTTTTTCAAACTATTCAAATGGTTTTTTCATAAACTCAATAAAACTAATGTCAAAGTTAGGGGTGTGGTAAGGTTGAAGAGTTCTCTGTCCAAAACCAGATAGATGAATTGTTTGATTCCTTAAACACTGTGGCGGAGGAAACTCTTAAGTTGAAATAGAATCTGGAAGGTAGAATCCTCACCCTTGAGGATCAAATGGAGAAAATTTGGGTTACTATGATGAGGGTGGGGAGGTGTCTAAATCTATTTTTAAATTTGATTCTATTGGTGTGATTTCTCCTATGGTTAGTGCCAAGAAGAGTAAATAAATTGTTCATGCTAAAGAGATTGGTGCTGCTGGTAAGCTGATGGAGGAGGAGGATGCTATTGAGAAGTGTGGGGAGAAGGGCAATGTTTTTATTACTGAGGTGAATATAGATGGACCTGGTGCTAGAACTAGAAACAAAACTAAAGCTCAGGTTGGGGCTTCTGGTAAAGAAATGCCCGATGTTTTGGATGATGCTCAAAAGGCTGCGGCGAGTGACGTGGAGGCAACGAATATTTTGAAAAACATGTAGTGCTGTTGGTTGGGGTCCTCCTTTTTTACTAACGTTTTATTGTTGGTTCGCTAATGATGGGTTGATTTATGCTTAGTGTTGTTTTCTTTAGTTTTAGCTGCTTTCTTTTGTTAAGGGTTCTAGGCCCCTTCAAAACTCGTATTTTACCTCTAATAAAAAACTATAAAATTTTATTTTTTATTGCTTTTTAATAATAATTAAAAACATATATTAAAATTTAATTTATTTTCTATAAATAAATTATAAATAAATAAATAAAATTATTTTTAAAATAATAATTTTAAATAAAAGGTAAAGTTGTATATATATAACTAGCTAATGTTTAAGTTTATTTATAAATATTTATATATAAAATTAATTAAATTTTTAATTAAAAAATCCTAAATCATCTAAATGAAGTGTTAGAGGTTTTTTTTTGTTAATCATCTAATATTATCTATAATTAGATATAGGAGTAACAATTCTATTTTTTAATTAATTTTTTTCCTTATAAAATATGACCTTGCTAGTGGATCTTCCTACTCATTTTGTAGATTCAATTACAATTATAATTTTTTTTGTTAAAAGTAGATCTTCATACTCATTTTGTAGATTCAATTTAAGGTTATAGACCTTTTTTTCAATCTAAGAGAGAGAGGGAGAGACTTGGAGACATTATTTTATTTCCTATCAATTTTCAACATAAGAGAGAGAAAGAGAAAGGGATTACACTTACCTAGAAATGCAAAAAATGCAAACTCCTTTCTCTATTGAACCACACATTCCTCGCCTTGACTTTGATCTTCAACCTTGATGATACTTGTTTGTCCTTCTCTTTCCAAAACTATCTTATAGTTTTATTTTCTTTATTTTATAATATTATTAAAAATATTCAATTGAAAAGAAAACTTCAAAAATAAATATCTTTGCATGATTTATCATGACTATATTTTTAGGAATGAATTAATTTGACAAAAAAGGAGTCAATTATTAGAGAGAAACTAAAAATAAATTAAGAATTAAAATATTCATGACATGGGGTAGGGGGCCTAGCTCGACTGGCTAAAGCATTCTGTTGCAGGAAAGAGGTCACGAGGTCTAGTCTCCCCCCAAACCCATGGTACTGAACGGCGTGTTGCACCAGTGCCACCGGTCATGTGAAAAAGTTTACCAGGTGCACTACAGTTTATAGGGGGACGGATACCCGACCGATTCCTGCAGTCTACAAATAAAAAAAAAAAATCATGACATAAATGCAATTAAACATTCAAAAGAAATACCACCAACATTCCAACACAAATTGAACATACCAATGATAGCTAGATAAGTTCAGATTTCAACTTCACCATATTCAAGAAGGAAAATGAATACCACACAAATGAATACACCTTAATGAAGGATTTAACAATATTCAAACATTTACTCAAGCTCACAAACTTAGTAAACACCAAAGCATTACGTTCAATTTCATATGCACACAAAAAAATGAATTCCTTTAGGAACAACAAAATCTTATTGTTCCTCCTTTTGATCAAATCTCCTCTTACATCACAGTGCAAAAGGGATCTTGGCAAACCAAAATTTGGACCAAAAAGAGAACCCCTCCAATGTTCTTCGATTACATATTTAAAGCCTTTGAAGTGTAATAGTCAAAAGGGTCTTGAAACCAATTCTTTTGAAAGAATTATTAAAATTTTAAAATACAATTTGAATCATATGAATTTAATTGTTCAAAGAACTGCATTGATTGTTGTTGAGATTGCAAGGTTCTCGCGTCCACATTCGCTCTGTCTGTTGACTGGGTACATCTTAGTTGGACCCCACTTGATTACTGCCTTCGTGTCCATTCCTTTGCTTGTTCATTTCCTTCAAAGAATTTGGAGGTTATGAGTAATGTGTCAGACACCGACAAGGTTGTGAGAACCTCATCAAGCTCCGAAATTGGTATTGGATCCAATTAAAAGCTTCACCTTAGCCTCCATCATAGACATAAAATAAGGTTATACCTTACTTGTCAAGTCCCAACAAGGTTTAGTGAACCTTGTTGGGCTCTGCTATAGGTTTGAAAACCTCTCCAAAATCTCCCTTAACTTTCTTTATCAACGAAAGTAAGGAGTTTCAAAACTCCTTTCGAGCTTCGAAGCAAGTTTCATAACCATGTTTGAATGCCAAGAAAATTTTGTCTTTTGCCTCTACTCCTTCGCTTTATTAGAAGTCTTGGTGGTTGTGACAACCACATCGGGGTCCAATAAGGTTGTCACAACCTCATCGGCTCCTAATGAAAGGAAAATAACTTAACATTATTTTTCCTTTAGAAGTCGTTGGGAAAATGAGTGGTCATAACCACATTGGGCATTGAAGTTGTTTTTGAAACTAATGAAAGGACTGTCGCTTGAAGGAAACTTAGCTTTTCTTTCTTTTTCAAAGGGGTTGTCGAAACATGGACAAGTTATGAGAACCTCATCCTATTGTTTGACGAGGTTGTGAGAATCTCATTGAGGCCTAGTAGTAGTTTTAAAACTCACTTTAAAGGCCGATTTAAAATAAAATGACTAAGTTTGGAAGATTTTTAGGAACTTAAGTAGTGCAATTGACAACATAGAAATACTTGAAAACCTATCTAGACTCAGACTTAGCCAAATAATAAAAGATGTGAGGTTTTGAAAATGGATGGGGTAATGGTGGACCAAAACCAAGGTAACAAATAGAATACCCACTCCGCTTTTCAACCATAGTCTTGAAATTCTTGAAGCATTCAAATGCCTAAGATTTTTTCTTAAGAAAATAAACCTATTTGTGGTGAAAGAAATCATTAAAAAATGTCATAAAGTAAATATTCTTACCCAATGATTCCTCTTGCATGTCACCACAAATATCTATCCACAAGCTCTAGAGGAGATTTTTCCCTCCATGATTTGTTCACCGAAAAACTATCTCGATGTTGCTTGCCAAGTGCACATCCTAAACAAACTTCCTCTTTGGCTTAAATTGGTGTAAGTCCTCACAATATTTTTCTTATGAATCAAACTTAACACTTCAAGAAAATTTAAATGACCATAACGTTGATTCCATAACCACGAATCATTTGTGGCTGCTTTGAGTGCATGCATTTTAGTAGACACTAATGAGAAAGGAAACAATATATTCTTTGTCATATAAGACTGTTCTACAAGATGATAATTATTTGATTTATCAAATATTTTGCAATAGTTATGTTCAAACATAACTTTATATTTTTTTTACAACAACCTACCCTATACTCAAAATATTATGTTGTAGTTTTGGCACAAGTAAAGTATCTTAAATATGAGTAGTTTATCCTTGCTTAGTCTTCACAACAAGGTACCTTTTCCTATTACATCGACCTCTTTATTATCTCCAAATTTAACATGACTTCTCATTGAATCATCTAATTTGACAAAGAGAATAAATTTACTTGTCAAGTGATTTGAGCATCCACTATGTAGAAACCACATTGCATGTAATGAACGTGGAATGCTTTGTATCTTCATATGAATTTTTAGTATAATTGGCTCTTGACTTATTTAAGTCAGATTTCTTTTTCCAACATTTAGTTTCATAATGTCCATATTGCTCACAATACCTACACTAGATGCTTCTATAGTCAATGCAACTTCTTCCTCCTCTGTTACTTCCTCTTAATCTTCCTCTACCTCATACTCTATTATTAGAAGAAGACTTGTTTTAATATTTATTTGTGTGAGATGGAGGAGTCGTAGGTTTTTTTTCAATTCTTATAGTAGACTGAAAAGCTTGCACTAGGATTTTCATTTAACATCATATGCTCTTCATGATATTGCAATGAACCTATCAATTTTGCAACTTTGAAGGTGGTTAGATCCTTACTTTCTTCAATGGCTATCACTAGTGGATAAAATTTTGGAAGAAGAGGTTTGAGAATTTTATCTATAGTTTTTTGTTTTGTTATAGTTTCCCCTTGATTCTTAAGTTGGTTCACTTGATACCTTGAGTTCTAGTAACAAATTCTTAAATGGACCCAACTTCTTTCAGCCTTAAATTTTTAAATTCTCTTCGAAAGGTTTGAAGGGTGATCCCACAATAGTGTTTTACACTTTTTGAGAGATCCTAATTTTTGCTAAAATCACATATTTTTAGAAAATATAATGATTTAAACTTTGAAAAGTTCCATTTAAAGGATTCCAATTGAAGAGGGTTTGATCAAACTACCTTAGATCAAACCCCTTTGGATAGAACCTCACTAGTTTTAAACCATACCTATAATGGAGTCTCTTTTACACCTATCAAAAATGCTAATAAAAAACCACTTTTGATTTTCCTTTTGGGGTCCATCAAATAAATTCATTTAAATTTTTTTTTTGGTAAGTATGTAGTCTTTATTATAAGCTTCCCAAAAAGTATAACTTTAAATAGATTTAATTTGATTATTATATTTATTTTTTATTTCTTGCGAATATAAGTTTTTCACTGAAAATCAAACTCTTTATTTTTCATATGTGGAAAAATAGCAGATTATAAAAAAATCTGAAAAATATCTATGCACTAGATATTGATATCCTTGATCCAACAAAAAAAATAAAAGTGAATTTTGATACATACAAAAAAAGTTATGTTTTGGCCAATAAATTATGTCTAAATTATAACTAGTTTGACTTTGAAACTTAATTAAGACAAAAATATTCAATGAAATGCTATGAAACCAATTCCATGGACTAGATATTGTAGTTACCAATCTAAATTCAAAAAAATTGTAATTTTATCCTTCATAGAATAAAAGTTATTTGTTAGCCAATAATGCCACTCTTAAAAAATGGTGTTTATTGTTAATAACTAGTTTTCAAAGGAGATGAAAAAAAAGTGCAATTTGAATATATATATATTTTTAAATTATATTTAGAATCTATAAAGAAAATGTCACAAATCACTAGTTTGCATCATTTTCAAATTCGTCACGGTTTAGCTACTATAGGTGCTCTAAAGTGAATATTTAGTTAAAAAAAATTAGTTCAATGTCCAGTTTGGTAAAAAATTGTAAACTAGCATTGTGGGATCACCCTGAAGTCTTACACATCTAATTTTGTCAATTCTTTGGTATGCAATTTGTAGAGCCTCCCATGCATCATTTGTTTTTTTCATACCAATAATACGAGGGAAAATTGAAGTATCCAATGCAAATTGGATGGTGAATAGAGCTCAATTGTCCTCCTTTCTATCTTCTCTCAACAAAGTTCTCTGATTCATTGTCTAGGCATTCAAAGCATTATGATCTATAGGTTTTGTGTATCCTACTTCTACTAATTCCCAAAGATTTTGGGATAATAGTAGGGTAGATTCATTTTAATACTCCAATAATCACAGTTGTTTCTTGTAAACAACATATGCTGAAATGGTAAACTATTGCTATTTGCCATTTGGACATAACCATTTCTTTGATCTTGCTACCTGCACAATAAATATTTCTACAACCTGCTTTGAAGCCAACTAAGAGATTGAGATTATAACACCACTAATATTATACCGAAGGAAAATAACTTTTATACACAATTGAAAAGAAAGACAATATATTATTTCTTATATAAAAAACTTAATTACAATCAACTTTATTTAAAGACAACTAAAATGCTATATGTGATCACATAAAAGTAAGATCACAAAAATACTAAACCTAAAACTAGAACAATTAACTAGGGGAGAGGGGCCAATAGTTGTGGAGGGTCTAATAGTCGTGCAGTCAATTGTGACTATAATACCAAGTCTCACCCCATATTTATACTATATATTGTAAATAAATAGTCCAAATATAAATTAAAAAATGACTAAATGTTGATCAAAAGTGGACCCATACTTGAACACATGAGAACCTTTGAATATTATATAAGAAAAACATAAATACATTCATGAAGAAGTGAAATAAGTATTTTTTTGTCTTAATTAAAATATCATAACTATCCACTATAAATGTGTCATTTAAAAAATAAAATGCTCATTTAATAAAATAAGACACATTTAAACAAGTATTGTTACCATAGTGAAAAAATATTGTTGTTATGTGTACAACTATTGGGGTTGTAATGTATTGGAGTATTTCATATTAATAGTTTGTCTTGTTAGAAATATAAAAGGTGAGCACAACAAATACCATGTATTTTTCTATTAAATGTGAATGATTTTAAAAAAGTTTGTGTTCAACTATTGGTCCATTTTTGTTTGATATAAGTTGTATTTTAAATAATTATGTGTTGTTTTTATAAAAACAAATAGTTTTTTTGTGTTCAACTATTGGTCCATATGTGATAAATATAAAAGTTAGAGATATCAAAGATTTA